>VWYO01014421.1:8641-85214 GCA_013400275.1 Rhadina sibilatrix | reverse complement strand
TTTTTTTTTTTTTTTTTTTTTTTTTTGGCCCAAGAGATCTTGAACAGCTTCTATGGAACTATCAGGATTTATTGTTTTAATAGGGCTAAAATGAAGTTTGGAACGTGCACATACAGCAGAAATGTTTTCCAGACAAAAATGAGAAAGAGGAAAAAGAAAAAAAAACGCAGTAGAAGTGGAAGGAGGAAAGGAAATGTAAGAGGGAGACAGGGGAAGGAAGACTGCCCTCTCAACTCAGATGCTGAGTCACAGAAGAGCCACAGTTGTTGTAGCAGATGAAGTGATGGGAGGTCTAGAAATTCCAGGAAATCAGGGAGAGAAAGTATTTCTCAGCTCAAGGGAAAGCATTGCTCCCACAGACTGCAGCACTGCAATGTGCCAGCTCTGGAGAAAATAAAGTGAAAGAAAGGAAACATTGATTTGGGTGAGCAGGAGCTGCAGAGCTGACAGCAGCTCCAGGTAAATATTGTAAAATGCTTCTACAGCAGCATCCCTGGGTTCAACAGCACGGGCTGTTCATGGAGTCTGCTCCCAAACCCAGCGCACACCTGGTCCTGACTGCAGAGAAGCTATGTGAGAGGAGAAAGGGGAACAGCCAGAGTGAAGCAACATGGCCAACATCCCTCTTGTGCCTGAGCAAAACCATCAGAAGCCACTTCAGAGCCACATCAGGTGGGTGGAGAGACGAGGCAGTCCATGTCAGCAGGAAGGTCTGGTTCCCACTCTCCAGAACAATTCACTCTCCAGCTGATAAAGAACAATTTTAACTTCCATGGTGCCTCAGAGCACAGTCATGAGCACAGCCAGAGACATGAACTAGTGCATCTACCAAGGCAAACCCTCAGGAGGGAATTAGGAAGGGGATAAAGACCCTCAAAGAACAACCAGCTGTGGCTGCATGAAGCAACCTGCAGCAAATAGCAAGTTCTACACGTGTGCACAAACACACCAGCACATATACACACATCTCCATTTCCAGGAGCCACAGTCATTGCTACCAGATGACTCTGAGGCATTACTTTTGATTTTTGTTATCCTAGCACTTTAATTCTCACTTGAGAAGAGAATACTGTATCTGGAATGATTCTCTGGGACCAGGAGCCAACTATTTTGGTATAAGTGTATCAGACTCTACTTGAAATAGTCCTCATTTGATGAGCCTTTCAGTAGCAAAACCAGCTTTGCTTTGTTAGAAAAGTCAGCAATCAAAACTCCCAGGAGCTGCTGGCTTGCACCATGCAAAACTCCACTGCCCAGCCACATCGAGGTAATCCTTGAGCAGCAGATGGCAAGTGCCCACAATTGTCTGTGACTGGAGCAGAGGCTCAGCCTCTGAACCAGCTCTAGGGTAATTCTAAAACGTTAGCAGCCATCCTTGCTTATTCTTCCTTAATAATTGGAAATAACTAGCAACTAAAAGCTAGCAAACAGGGTTTGTCCCAAGTCATGCAAATACATCATCAAATCACAATGTCTGCTGATACTGCAGAAGGCATTCATTTAACTAAACAAATGCCTAACGCAACACATTTAAATCACTTTAATCTATGTCTAAAAGAGATTTAGAGAGAAAGACAGGACAGTTCTTGAACTTTTTAATGCAACATATGATACCTTCTGAGTTAGATATTCATAACTCACTGTATCAAGAATTTCTGTGTCTGATCCTCTTTTGATGTTCGTGCATTGCCACAGGTGAAAAGGAAGTCTACATTGGTAAGATGACCCTGCTGAAGTCAGTAAAAAATGTGTGTTCACAGGAGGAGTCCAGCTTGTCCTCCCAGAAGAACCTCCCAGTTACAGGCTGGATGTAGCAATGAATGGGGGGATTTTCCCTGCTGGGTGTCGAGCAGAAGCTCAGACTCCATCAACTCTGTTCTCTTTGGACTGCAATTCCCTGCACCTACAGGTCAGGATAACTGGTGTCAGTGGTGAAGTTGGGAGAGCTCTGCACCTGGAGGCCCTCACTCCTCAAGGAATTGGGGATACAAGTCTGTGGAGAGGAGACTTTTTTGGCCACTTGCACTGATCTGCCTTAAACTCACAAAGGATAACTTTTGTCACCAGTCTTCCCCATAACACTTCAAGAGCTTAAAATATACTTTGAGGAAGGTTTCAAACAGTTTTTTTTCCCCTCAAATCTGTCTACGCTTATTCACCGTGGATTCCAGAGGGATGACCTGGATTTCCTTGCACATTCTAAAACCAAATTATATCAGCCCCAATTAGGTCATTTGCTAGCTGCACCTGCAGCTCAGGACTGCAAAATCCCTCCCCCTCTGTATCTCCCTACAGTTCAAACAGGGCAGGGAAGCCTTCTGTGTTAGAATATCTACTATAAAACCATATAACACAGCCTAAAAATACAATTATAATTGCAATGCCAAAAGCAAGCCAGTCAATATCTTCAAGATTCTAATAGTTTCAAGCACTATTACCTTAACGGTCTCACATCACAGTACTGATTAAAGAAACATTTTGTCTTTTTATCTGTATTCAATGCAGAGCGTAATCACTGGAGTGTAGAGAGCTAAAATATTTATTAGGAAGTATACATCTTGGGTCAGGTGGTGACAGGCAACGTTCAAGAAGTGAGCTGCAGCCCAGCTTGGAGTCTAAATCACAGATCCCATCCCATCATCTCCTGGGGATCATGTGCTGCACACAGGACAAGCTTTGGAGTGAGTTCTGCTCCTGCTCTGCCCCTCTGAAAAACACTCACAGGAAGATCCCCCCTCAGGAGCTTCAATGGGCAGCATCACGCAAGGAACAGGTATTTGTATCTGGCTAAGTCAACAAGACCTACACATGGAGGTGGGATACAAATCAGCTTCAAGTATGGAAAATACATGTTTAGGGGCTTTTTCAAAGGTAAATACGCAAATTTGCCCTCACTGACAGCAGCATTTTTCTTCATCTAGAATTAAGGGTAAAAAAAAACATAAATAAAAGAGGCTATGCCCTCATTCTTGTCCTGATAAATTTGTTTTCTCTTTTTGCTTAATTGCTTAACAATAAATCCACACACACTCTGTTATCCATAGCCTACTGCTATATTCCTCAGGGCACATGATCAGCAATCAGAAAGCTTGAAAGATGGCCAACATAATCTTAAATATCCCAGAGTATTACCAAATCAGTATTTCAAATTTAGTGGACATACTCAGATATGTTTTCCTCTCCACAAGAGGCATCATGTAAGTGGCAAACAAGATACAGAAGATCGATTATTTAGCATAATTGCACAATCTAATTGTATGGATTTTAAATGGAACAGGAGGAGAAAGATTAAAATCATACAGCACAGCAGTATACTTTCACAGAGTGCATGAAATAGATTTTCCCCAATTAGCGGAACAATGGAAATATTTACTGTCAATCCAGTGAAGATATTCTGAAACAAGAGTCAAACAACATCCAGATCTGCACAGGGAAGGAGCAAATAATTTCATCACTGATGGGGAAAAAAAGCCAAACCACCCAAAACTTACACATTCTACTCAAAAAGCCACGTTCCTGTGGTGCTGCTTCATTTCAGCACCAGCTTTGGGGACCTCATGAACTTCCCAAAGGAAGCACCACGTCCAAGCGAGCGGGTGAGTTTCAGACCCATCTGCGAGCACACAGCACCTTTCACCAAAACCTGGGCCATTCCAGCACTCCTGCAGATCAACCAGGGGAGCAGAGGGAGCTCCCCTGTCTCAAAAATTAAGTGCAAGCGCTAACCTTGTCATATTCCCCGGGCAGACAAAGGCGGCGCGGCTCCGCTCAGCCGTACCACGGGTTAACTGGCATTTCTAATACTTTTCACCTAGCCCGGCTTGACAGATGCCTAACCTTCGCCGGGAGTGGAGACAGCCTGATGGGCCCTGGCCATACAGGGGGAAAATTTTTGATGCTTCCCACTTATGACATGATTGATTTTCTTTCAGCGGCCCTTCACTTTTGGCTGTGGCGAGGGCTGCCTGCCCGAGCCCCCGCGCGCCCTGACCTCGACATATGGCCGCTGTGAGGCTGAAAACTGATGACGGCAGAAACCTAAAAAATCAATAGGCCCTGTCAGTCAGTGGGGAGGCGAACGTCTCTTAAAAACCCAATCACGACATGTACTTGCTGCATGGTGTGGATCCACTGCACACTTGAGAACACACTGAATTTCCCGGGGTTTTTTTATTTATTTATTTATTTTTTTAATTTTTTTTTTTTTTATTTAAACTTCTGTGTTAACGCACCATTTACCTATTTGCTCCTTAAGCTTTCATGCAGCAGGAAAGCGCATGAATCTTGTTAGGGTAGAATCTCCACAGTATTAACTAGAAGCAAAAAATAAAAAAATAAAAAAAATAAAAAAAAAAATCCCTGGAAACTCTCTGGGAATAGTATGAAATAAATAAAGAGCACCTTTCCGTTGCCAATATAAACACTGACATCATTATTTTTGACATTATCTGGAAAGAATTTAGATATAAGGACTTCTAGAGTCTAAAAACATGTGAGTATGAAACTGTTTTAATTTTCGTTGCAGGGGGTGAAGTATTGTTTTGGTTTGTTTTGATTTTTTAACTTAGTTTTTTAAATATGTAAGAAAGAAACTGAATTTATAACTGGGTCTACACTTCATAGTTCTTGTCATCTTCTGTGCTCAGTGAAGAAAGGAAATTATTAGGCTCACTGAAATCAGCTGGAGATGTTGGTGCTCTGTAAACTGCACTGAGCCGTTTGTATCCTGCAGGATTGGGCCAACAACATCCAACTGATCCTTCTGCTCTTGCCAGCTCAGGAAACAAAGGCATTTTACAAGAGAGAGATAAGCAATATAGCATACAGTGATTCCATTTACATGTTTTACCCCAAAAGAGTCTTCCAGAACCCTGATAAAAAGCAAACAAAAATCGAACCACAATTAGAACCATAACTGTTAACCATGGATAGGCCCCATTATACTTTATCACCTCCATCAAGAGTGCAAATCCCAAACAAGGAATGCCTCCAAGTGATTTACCTAACCTGGCTGAAATTTTAGAGAGAGAAGCTTTATTTGAAAACCATATCTTCTTGCAGGGGAAAAAAAAGAAAAGTGTAAGGAGATGTTGGCTGAGAGATTGATGCATTACCAGGATGCATTTTAGAAATCCACCAAAAGCAAGGAAGATTTTTGAAAAAATACTCATCACACAAATAAACAAAACCTAATGCTGAATTCCCAAATTAAGACCAATTAAAGGTTTCTTTATGACTACAAACCTGACAAGCTTACAATTTCACCCTGTTGCAGTGGGGTGTGTGTGTGTTTTAATGTAATATTAATGAGCCAGGATGGAGGGTCATAAAAAGTGATAGGTTTTTGCGATGGTAAATTATAAATCGGTATTGATTTTTCCCGGCACTAATGCAGCCAGCTTATTGTAAGACACCACAGGCAAAGTGCACTTTATCAGATTAGACTGGAGCCTGGTATCAAATATACATGAGAAAAAGGATGCATTTGTGACTTAGACTAGACTTTTTTTTTTTAATGATACATGAAATTTTTAAGGAAAAAAGTCTCAGAATATTAAGAAATTAAATACCATTTTAAAAGATCCCAGATGGTAGCAAATAGATATTAATGTCACATTAGGGTAATTTGTTTTTACACTGATGGAATATAGGAATATAGGAATAAGTACGTGAACTAAATCCTGCTCAGATTTAACCATGTGCTTAATCAGTCCAATTTATGATCATCTCAACAGTTCATGAGAAAAGTTTCTCATTTGCATAAAATGCCTGAAGAATCAGGCCCTTCATCTGCTCGTGCCTATATGTGATATCAAGGCACACATATAGACACATATTCAGTGAATATGGATCCTGTGTGAGGGACTTTTTACGTCTTACATTGCTTGGAAGAAGTTGTTTTTTCCCCTCCATACCTTGTACCACCCCTCCATGCCAGCCAAATACTATGAAAGAGCTTTTCCTTGTAGTACTTTTATTGCTTAAATACTGTGAAGCTTTTCTTTCCCTTTCATCTCAAAAATGCATTGGGAGTTGGCCGCGCAGTAAAACTGGGCATTATTTTTAAAATCAGCTCTGCTTTTCATCTCCTGACCTTCCTGCAGTCAGGATTTCCTCATTAAAACATTTCAGTGACGTGGATAATTGACCAAAAAAAAAAAAAAATTGAGAGAGAAAAAGAGAAAACAACAACAAAAAAACACCGTTGTTTCCTGCAAATTTGCTCTGGATGGGCAGCAAACCAGCATCCCTTTCTCTGCACCCAAGAAGGGAAGGGAAAACTGCACAAACGTGTATGCCCACATTCCCAAACGTGTTCCAGGCATTCTGCCATCCCCTCCTGGTGGCTCCAGACTCTACTGATGCCCTCTGCCCTCCTCCTCTGGCCTCAAAGGTCCTGCCAGTCTCCCAGCTGCCTCGCTAGCCCGAGCAGCCTGCATGAAAAACTCCCAAAACCCGTATGTTCCTTGACAGGTTGTTAACAAACAGCCCCACACAGGCTGCCTGCAAAGGACCTGAAGTGAAGTGTGAACCCAAATAAGTAACAGTGGGAAGGAGGAGGGAAAGATGGAGGGGAAGGGGCTGGGCTGCATTCGGGGGTATTTTCTGCAGGGAGGATGGTGTGGGATTGGGGAGATGGGATCCTCAGGGGCATCTGAACCCCTCGGAGACTCAAACAAAGGAGCATTGAAGACAATCCTTTATGTTTCACACAAAGGGGCAGGGGGCCAAGGAGCCCCCATGCTGGGCACTGAGGGGTCTTCTGTGCTGGGGACACAGGGAGATGGAAGGTGCTCCCATTCCTCAGCTTTGAGGACCAGCTTTGAGCCTCTTTTGTATTTCAGCCACAGAAATTAATGCTTGGCATTACCCTCTCAAAACCTTTCTGAAGGCATTTACCTTCCCTTCCTGTATTCAGTTTTATTATTCTTACAAACAAAGAGAGACGAGAAACTGAGAGAGAACAGGGAGGTAATGCTGCTTTTTTCTTTTTAATAAATGCATACAAATACTCCCAAACAAGCCCAAAACACCAAGACTTCCTCACCACCAGCCCAGCTGGCCCCTCTCTCTGTGTCCAGCCACACTGATGGCCACGACTGTGGCTTACCAGAGCTGACCACAGGCCCTCAACACCACAGAGCGAGCCCACAGCAACTTACAGGATCTTACAGAAGCCTTACTTGGGATTAAAACAACAAAGAAACTCTAACACAACCAGTCTCATTAGCAGATTGCCAGCAACCCTGCTCGTCTTGCAATGATGCATTAGATCACAGGATAAAAATCCGAGGCCTGATCTTAACAGCCATTTCTCAGACAAAATTCCTATAAACTTCAATGGAAATTTTGCCCGTCTCAGGACTGACTGGGCTTTTGCCTTGCAACTTTTCATACGCTGAAAGTAATAAGAGGAAACTTTTCTCTTTTGACAAGACCTCGTCAGGTAAAACCTAATAAAGCTAAAAAGGAAATTAGAAAAATGAAAGGTTATTCCCAGAGCAGTCTGACCTTGCCTCAGCCAAAGCCAGCACTGGAGACGCCTTCATCCTGAAGGAGCCCGATTCCCATCGGTACCAACACCCAAACCAGCACCACACCACAGGCACAAGGGTGGGACAAACCAAGGGGCACCTCAGGAGTGTCCCACCAGAGTGAACAAGACGAGAAAACAGCCTCAAATCTGGCCCAGGGAAAGAGAAGCCCTTTCCTCTGCCTCAGTGCAAACTCACTGTGCTCCCAGTCAAAGCAGCGCTTCTAAAGTGATTGCTATAAATGTTATTAAAGTGAAACAAGCCACTTTTTAAATGTATGCTAATTCCACTTTATTAGTGATGCCAAAGTCCTCATTTACATTTTTCATAAAAATTACGCAGATTTTTTTGCTGCTTTAGGGATAAGACTAATAAACAAATACATAAATTAGTATATTTTAATTAAATGTTATCCCACCAAGTAATATTGTATCCCATTGTCTAAAACAAACAGAAAAAAAGAAAATCTATAAAGCACCTCTAACTCGAAAATTTGTGTTGTATTAAAATATTAGAATTCATTAAAAACTAATTTGAAAATCACTTTACCTAACAATCATAAAAATTTTGAATTCCATATTCCAATACGTGTTATTTGTTTTGGTACAGGAGATTATCACTGCAGCACGCATTACTGTCAGAATATACATGTGTTAGAGGCATCACAGTGCCCCCAGATCCCCTCAGAAAATAATAAAGTCAAGTACTACTGCAAATGTATCACTATTTCCATATTAAATACTGCATTATTTCTGTTCTGTAACCTCCCAGCCTGCACAAGCACATTTGTTACCTTGCTTTTAGGTCCACCTGAGCATGTAAAAAATACGTATCTATTTTGGGATGGGCTATGCTATGACATTGGCACTTTAAAATATCGCTCAGAGTACAATAAAAGGGGCAGGTGAAGGCATTCTGGAGCTGGAGGGGAAAGTCCAACAGGCAGAAAACAATCACATCTTAATTCAACATTTTAAAGCAGTCTGCAGAAATAGCTTGAGTATTTAAAAAAAAAAAAAAAAAGTGCATTAGAACATATTCACCTCATTAGAAGGTTTTCCATAACCCTGTTTTACCTCAGATGGGACAAAGAGACCTCGACTCTGCATTTTCATTACTCTCCATCCTCCACTGTATTTTTTTCTAAATGTGAGATTATTGCTTTTCAAGGCAGGAATTTAAATGAAACAAGCACTCTATTTGGCATTTTCACTGAAAAAGCTTTGTCTCCCACTTGGTTACGTTTCCTGGAAATGGAAAGATTTTTTAAAAATGTGAAAAGAAAAGGAACCAAAAGGCAACACAAGGAGGTTTTGTGTATATAAATGCACTTTCTGAAAAGGTACAATCATTTATTTGCCTTCCTGTGAGTGTAATCGACTGCATATTCCTATTAAGACTATCTTGCACTATAACCTCAGCTGCTCCAAGGCCATCCCATCAGGTATCTGATTCCAATATCAGTGAGAGATTCCAGCCACACGGAAGGGGAGTAATGGGATGAAGCTGAAGTAATTAAGCAGCAAGTTTGAAGATTACCCATCTTCAGTGCCCTCTGAAGGCACAGCTAATGACCAAGTTTCTGCAATGTGGAGGAGCACCTGCCATCCAGGAAAATGGATCACAGCACTTGGGTGGGAGGACTGAGACTCCTACCAAGGTGAACCTCATTGGGTGATCCAAAGGAATTGTATACAGAGAATCTCAGGTCATGAAAATATGGAGTTTTTCTCCATTAAATTTAGGGGGTTCTTATCTGCCCCCAAAGAGGGTTTTCCTGCAGCTTAAACTCCCTGAATCCTTCTCATTAAACCAGATGTCAAATATTTTCATGAGGGAATTTGGTTTCTGGAGGTACAACCAACAGATGAAAACCTCCAATGTCCAGTTCTCTGCCAAGTAGTAACCAAACAAAAAGCTTTCTCCTGGACTTGCCCAGGCACTTAAAAGGCTTTAAAAATATTTTCTAAGTGTTCTTTTTAACCTGGTAAGGCTCATAAGTCCCTATAAGATTAGCCTTAATGTGGAAAAATGACTCATCTGCTATGACATCAGAGAGAATCCAATGTCCTTTCTCCCTTTACACCCACCCTTATCACCCCCCTTGCCTTGCCCCAAGTCTTCCCCATAAATATTTAAACAAGGAGCAAAGTGATATATTACAGATATCATATTCAAACCTGCCTAAGTGGCTCGCTTCAATCCAAGATCCATGAAAGCATTTAGATACCTAAATTTCAGTTTGGATGCTTAACTTCTCTTCCAAAGCAATGGAAAAGCAGGTTCCTACAGAGCAGAAAGAGCCTCATATTTTTGTGGCTCTGGCATTAGGTTACTCACAAAGAGGGCGTTCAGCATCCTATCCATCATCTCTGGAGCTGGGAACAGATGGACAGGGGAGGTGTAGCTGCCTGGTAAAGCAGGGCTGGGAGAAGCTCAGCCCCAAACATCTGATGCTACTAAAAGCCTGCCCCTGTGGTAGTGACTCCTGAATTTCCTCTCCCTAAATGTAGTGCAGCTGGATCAGCAGCCACACAGCTGTCTGGCATCAAAACCACCCCCTGCAGCTCCTCAGGGTGGAAATCCTGGATCAACTCAACACTGCTCCACACATTTTTATGTGGAGGAACTCCAAAGGGATGCACTGCTTCTCACAGCAGTGCCTCCAAGGTGGCCAAGCCCCACCAAAGCCCTGTGAAACTTAGAGTAAAAACAAGGATTGACGGATTCTTGCCAGTAATTATGAGTTATCCCCCATTTTGTGCACAGATTTCACACTGGCAATCCTCCTTTCCTCTGCCTCTGTCCACATGCTGTGGCTTTGGTCACAGACAAGGCAAGAAGAAAGAAAGGGCTCTGGCCCTGCCACTGCCACTAACAGGTCACAAACTTCCTGAACGCAGAGCAAATGCTCAAAGCTAGATATCCCAGCTAGATATCCAATCAAATCCAATACACTTTTCCCAACCACAGTCACACCTACAGCTCTGCTCTATTATGGGTAGAATACTCCCAAATATTCTCATATATCATGCTACAGCACCATCAACCACCATTGGTTAATGGGTGGGACCTTGTATCACCTCCAACATGCCCAACAGACACTAATATGACAGATTCCACCTCAGTCTTTCCTGGCACTCCACAAGCAAACCAAAACACAAACTTTTTATTCACCAAAAATCTTGCCATTTCACAATACAGTGAAGTCATAAAATCTTCTGAGCATCTAACAATCAATGACAGGAGCACTAAGCAGGCCACCTGCCTGGGAGCTTCACCAAAAACTCCCATTGCTTCTCCCACCCTCCCTTGACTTCGGTGGAATAATTTGTGCTCTGGGTGCTTGCTGAGACACGGTGCTCATCTGTGCTTGTCATCAGTCCCAAACACCAAATCTCACTGCCAAGGCTTACACAGAACCTAGAAAATTGGATGATTAAACCAGCCCCCTCACCCAGAATCATTATGTTAACCTGGGGTTTTTAAAGGTAAAAATAAGTAGCTTTAGGCTTTCTGGACTACCCATGACGATTTCAGGCTGCCTCAGCAGAGTCTGATGTCCTGACATCCTTCTGACCCAAAAACCAAGACACCAGACCCACAGCAAAATATAAACAGACAGCTACTCCAGCAAAGGGAGCATTTCTCTTGCCATCAGCATGGTGCTGATTTTGTAATCAGTCTGGGAGGTTTATTTTTAACTGCCGTACCAAGGCTTTACAGAGACACAATTGTTCTCTTGAAACCTTGCTAATAGGGCTGATCAGTAATACCAGCACTACACAGAGAGCAGGAAAGCACAGCATAATCAAACTGTACCAGGAGAAATTATGAGCGAGATATTCTTTCTATAAAAGGCATTTTTAATAAAACATGCAATGGCTCCAGAAACTGCTCATCATATTCTGATGAAGAGAACTGGTGCTGCAATTGGTGAGAGCTCAAAGCCTCCCCATCTCCCCTGGGCCCCCATGTGCTGTTATTTCCTTTGAGAGAGCTCAGCTGGCAATGTGAGGATGGGGATTTTTCCAAGCTACCTCCATGTTGACCACACACTTCATAAGACTCAGAGCCTATTCCAAGGAATAAAGGGAGTAGAGATGCTCCTTCAATGCCTCTTAGGTTGTTGTGATACAATACAGATGCATTTAGGTATTCTGTGCAGATTGCCATGATTTAAAAATTCAGTACCATTACCAGAAATCCAACTGTGGATCTCCAAAATCTGCATACAGCTCCTGAAAAATGTTATTTCCCAAGCACACTACCTAACAATTTACATAAGCAGTTATTGATACATGCATACAAAAGGGACAGAGAAAAAGTGAATACAACTTTTAGGGGATGTGATCATTTGAGAAAAGTCTATAATTTCTCTTTCTGAGAAGTTTGCTGCTGAGGACCTACTTAAAAACTAAGATTGCTGTTCCTGTTGTTCCTTAAAATACATAGAGAAAGCTAATTGTGCAAGAGAGGGTTCTCTGCTGTGAGCAAACATAATAGCACAGACTAGTCACTGCCAAGGCATCTGAGAAGCCCTTTTGTCCAGTCTGTGGGCTTTTTGGGGTGAGAATGATCTAAATAAACCACACTTCCAAATTATCTCTAGGGAGTAAGAAATAAGCTAAAGGAGCCCATTGTCATTCTGACCAAGCTCCAAAGGTGTTTGTGAGTGACAGGGTGCTCCTCTTCTCAAGCCAAAAAATTTGCACTTGGATCCCTACAAGTCATTGTGCCCCATGAAGTTTCTAAATGTTCTAAAGCTTGATCTCAATCTTTTTAACAATTTAAGAAATGTGTGTATATATGGCTCAGCTCCTATTCCTCTACCATTTTAACAATTTAAACCATTTTTTTTCTTGTTACCATTGTCTAGAGTTACCTCAACAGAGCAGTCTCTGCTGCTACCTCAACAGGAGTTTAAAATGCATTAAAAATGTTTCTTGAAAGTTTAAAAATTATTAAACCACTTTGCAGCCACACTGCACAATCCTAATCCTTTGCCAGATTTGGCATATATTTCTAGGTACTTGTCTGACCCTCCCTGCTGAGCCAGGCAAGCACTTCACAGTGATTAGTGGATTTTAACCTCATAACAATGAGGTGGAGGCACAAAACAGTTTAAATTACTTGCCCAAGTTTATGCCAGGAGCCTGTGGCAGAGCAGTGAGTCACAGCAGGACAGATACATTCACTGTGCTGTGACCCAGCCGTAAAAGTAATGTTTCTTGTCACAGAATTAAGATTTTTCTTTCAATTTATATTGGGAAGGGTCAAGAAAGAGATGTTATCATTTAGCACAATTGTTAAAGGGCACAGTCAGTGACCCCAAATGTTGGGGTTTTTTCTTAACTCAGCAGATTTTAAATCTGTATTTATATATAGAAGAAATCAAAACAGATATAATCCATTTTAAAAACACCCTGTATTTGCCACTGCTGTCTTTCAAGAGGGGGAAGAGGAGAAACAGACAATTGTTTTGTTGTCAAGAAAAATACATCTAGCATAAAATGTTAAGGTTGCCAAGAGATGACAGTATTTGGCAGCATCCTAAAATGTTTGTCATTTTAGAAGTATTTATGCTAAGGCAGAAAATAAACTATCCAACATTTTAGTCACTTTAAATGATTAAAACAAGTCATTAGAATTTTAGAATTTAAAATCCTCTTAGATAAAATTTTCCCTTACCTAACTAGCCAGTTTCCCTTTTCCACAGAAAAGAAAAATCCTGTGCGCAGATTTTTTTACTCTAAAGCTTGAGTCCTCGCTCTAAGTGCTCTTGCATGATGTAGGTAAAACAAAATCTGGGAGACTTTGAATATCATTTTCATTTGCATTGGAAACATTTTTGATTACTACACTGCTGAACAGAAACAACTGGGGAAAAAAAACATTAGGAACATTTTAAATGACCGCCAAAAGTGCAAGAAACTCTCCTTACAAAAAGAAATAAGTGCATTTAGTTGCCTAAGGTTATATTTTAGAATGAATTTGGCAAATTTTCCACATAGTGACTTGCCTTACTTTCATTTATTGAACTGTGTTCAAGAGTATTTATAAATGCACATTTCTCATGAAGTTGGAAGTAAATTTGGATCTATTTTTTCATGTTATAAAGACATTGATGTGTTTTTTCTGACATGCCTCATGAACTCAGTCAATCACAAGTCTTTCTTAATGGAAACCACATGTCTGCCCAGAACTGTGTAATTACAATGCTAGTTTTCTTGGCACTGCCAGGAAAAGGGGCATTGTCAAACCAATTAGAGTTTATTTATTTACATACCATTTCTGGATGAGAATGTTCTTTCTTTTATGCTGATGCCGAGAAAATATATATTTCATCGAGTAGCTGTAATTTTTGCTGGATCCTGTTACATTTTGCAGCAATTACATCTCTAGTTTTCAGTTACTTTCCACGTAAGGAAACTTTCCTAACAACAAAACAGCTGGAAGCAGCATCACGGATTTTATCAGCTCAGTTTTTATTTGTTTCAGATGATGAAGGAGATGTGAGGGCAGCTCTTTCCCTCACTCTGAGCTTTTCCTTCTACAAGACATCTTGTTTGTACATCTCTCCTCCTGGAATATCACCTCTTGCACACCTCTGTAAACTGGTACCTGCAGCTGGCCCTGCTAAAGCAGCACAGAGTGTCTCAGGAGAGAGGAGGAACAGGATCCTGAAGGTGATCTGCAGGGCTGCTCTGAGGCAGAACCCTCTGGACAGCAGTAAAAAGAAAGTTATGTGTCTCAGGAAAGCCAAATACCACACAGATTTGCACTGGGCTGAATCATGTGTGCTGCTGCTGGGAGGTCACGGGCAGCCAGAGGAGGCTGTGTGGTGGGAAACGCATTCCAGGGACACCCAGAAACAGCCAGAGCGGGTGCACCGTGTCTGCCATGGAGCACCCTGCACACCATAACCTTCACAAACCCCACTCCCTCCTTCAGACTCTCTCCCGTGGGCCACTGGAAGCTGCTATGAGAACTGAGAGCCCTTCTGATGGGTTTGTCCCCAGGAGTGCAACTGCAGGGGCTGCCTTAGGATTCCTATTTTTGTGCGAGTAAAGGGACAAGTTTAAGCTACAAGTTTAATGGACATCCTTCTCTTTGTGTTGCTCCCATCTGTCTGAGATGGTTTGTGTGATTCCTAGACTGACACCTTCCACATTCTCTGTTCCTGCATCCAACCATCCCAAATGTCCCCAGCCTTGAAGCCCACCCCAGAGAGCTGTGACACCATCACGTTCCTGGGGTGGCAGGGATCACCAGGGATGTGCCCAGGACATTGTAGCAGAGCAGGGAGGTTAGCACAGCCCCTCAAGATCCAGACAAGGTTGTGCCAGGCTGTTTTGTGGGATTCACCCACTGGAGCCTGTGTTGGGAGGATCTTCCTAACACATAACCAGCCCTTTCTGTTTACACGTAAATCTGCTGTGTTCCATAATCCTAAACAGCAACCCAGGATGATCCTCTCTCATGGCAGGGGAGATCAGAGTGTGCACCTGACACCTACAGGATTTAGTTCCAGAGAGAGGAGAATTTTAGCCCCATCTGGACCATGCCAATACTGCTGGGATTCTCTCTGGTCACAAGAGGCACCTCCTACACCGAGATTTGTCCTTCCACTGAAAAAGCAGAGGAAGGGAAACAGCTGTAAAAATCTCCTATTTAAAGCTCCTGAAGCTTCAGAACCTACTATGAAATCCCTTGTATGGGATTTTTTTTGTTTTTGTTTTTAATTGCTGCTCCAACCTTTCATGACTTCCTCATCTTTGGGAAGTTCCAAAGTATTAAAAGGAAACATTTAAGTTCTAACGCCCTCCGACATTATTTTTCAGTTTAATCATTTTTCCCCATTTTCCTCCTCTTTCTCTGTGCTGAGTGAGGGTAGGAAAGAGACAATTAAGGGAAACTCAAAACTCTCAGATGTTTCAAATATGAAAAAAGTTTAATAAAAGTTTTCCCACACATCAGCAGAGAAGTAGGAAAAACTGTTTTCTTATTAAATTCTCAAAGCAGAAATAACCAAAACATTCCTGGGGCTTGTGTTCACCATTCCCTCCCCCATTTTTTGAGCCAGAAGTCCCTGCTTTATCTTGCTTTCATATTTGTGTGCATCTCTGTGAGAGTCAGAGCCCTGCCCTGATGATCTTACAGTTTATAGCGACCAGACAAATGCAGGGTGAGGGCTGAAATGGTGGCTCAGGGAGGGGAAATGACTTGCCCGAGGTCAGGCACTGGGGCAGTGACTCAAGAGGTTTCCAACAACACATTTGTTCCTGAAAAGGCTTTAAAGAAACGATTCACTGCCCTGCACTGCTGCTGCTGTGGGGAATAACACGGCCCTGACAGCACAGAGGAGCTACAGGCTGCTGTGTCAGGCCAAGGGTTTCAGCAAAAGCTGGCCTTGGTTCAGCTGGGAAGGGAGGAGAGGGGGATTGGATACACGTGTTTAAAACTACAGATCCTGAATAAATGAGGGAGACTCCTCAAGTAAGCATTTAGGTGGGTATTTCAGAGGTGATGGAAGGTACCCACATCTTCCAGAGAGAAGTGAGGATGAAGAATTGACAGGTTGGACAAAATACCCTTTTTCTGTTATGTCAGAACTGTTATTTCCACTGAGGTCCAGTGTAACCCCACAGCTTTAGGTGTCCACAGCCCTCCATCCTCCAGCAGTTGGGTGGCCCATCACCCTTTTCACCCCTGCCAGGCAGGGCAGAAAACTGTGTGGTACCAGCAGCCCTGTTGAGCACGACTGGCCAGCAGGAAAGGGAACCCAGCAGCTTCTCCTCGCTGCAAGCAAATGGCCCAGAAAGAAAAGAAAGGCAAGAAATAGGTACCCACAGGGAGGGTTTGCTGCTTTTACAGAGCAGAGGACTCCAGGGCGAGGCTGGATTATAATCCATGTTAGGTTTTTTATCTCAGCTCTACTCACAAGGTGCTGCAGCCCTTGGCTGAGCTGTCCCTTTTCTGCTGCAGCAAGGTTCACCATCACTTCACCAGGACAAACTCTGCCACCTTGTAAAGCAAACCCATGAAAATGATGCAGCGGCGACTGGATTTCAATGCTTATTTCAAATTATAAAGCACAGGAGCCACTTTCTACACACAATTTCTGATTCTGCTTTCTATTCCTGTCGAGCTGCAGCCAGAGTTTTGCCAGTGAAAAGTGCTATAAACAGCCCTGGCCTCGCTGAAAAAAGCAATATGCCGTCAGTCTGACATCTACCTCGCTTTTCCGCTCATTGTCAGCACTTTGATTGATGGTGTTGTTCATTAATGTGGGACGATTGTCAGCTTTTCCTGAATAAATATAAAAAGAAACAAAGAAATCCCCACCCTTTTCAAGCCAGAGTGAATTATTTCCTATTTTCCTTTGCTGAATTCAGGCATGTAACACTACACTGCCCTCAAAACATACCGGAGTTTTAACCACAAAGTAGGAAATTGGACTTTGGATTGAGGAACGAAAACTTTACTTAAGTAGTAGGTACAGTAATTAAATTTTACTATTATTTATTTTCCAAAAGGAAAAAAAAGAAAAAAAAGAAAAACAACAACGGTATGCCCTAAAGGCTTCTGCTTTAATACAGTACTTCAATTTTGCACAAAAAGCTAAAAGAAATCTATTTGGTGAAGACTAAAATGACATGTGAAAAGCAGAGGCAATCACAAGCACGGCACAAGATAGGCAGAGATTCAATTTAGTACAAGGCTGCATCTTAATTCACACCAGGGAGAAAGGGGGGGAAAGAGATGTGAAAATTCACATGCATTGAAGTATTTAAAAGATGGATAAGTCTTGTTGGGCCCTCAGTATCCCCAAAACACTCCCCATGATGCCTGCTCAGCAATCTTTGAGGCTTGGACAACCTTGTTGTCTTTGCTGCATCCCCACACACCAACAATTAAAAGAGAGGGAGATGCCATAAAACTCATCCTAAACTCTTTAACATTTTCCACTTTCGGTGGTCATTTTACCCCTGTGAGTCCTCCTTGTGCAGGCACCCTTGGCTTTCTGCTTGATGGAGTCTTCCTAATCAGGTCATTGCTTTTATCGTCAGCAAAAAGGTCATTGCTCAACAACTTTTTCAAATTGTACATTGCATCAGCATGGACAAAACGCAACAACAACAACATCAAGGATTACAAAATCCTAACTGGGTGTGGGGGGAAAAAAACGGGGAGATTAATTCAATGGGTGACCAATGATTAATTCAGCAAGTTCTGCTTCAGCATGGATTTGCTTTAGAAGCAACATGCTAACAATAATAATATTCTCCACAAGTGCTACATTTGTAGAGTTGAATGGCAAATTATTTTGAATACCTCTGTAAAGAACAGGAAACTGAGAACTGTGGAAAAACTGGCGTTATGCCACCGATTGAAGATTCAATCTGACTGTAATAGAAGGTGATTATTGGGGACTAGCAGGCAGATGATGGATGATTTCCTCCTAAAATGACAGCTCTGCTGTGTATCAGCAACCCTCATACAGCACAAATGTACAGGTCGGCTTTTGTGGCTTTTTAATTCTTACCATTGTGGGAAATGGATTTCAAACCTGTGGCGAGCTATTTCAGGCTGGCAGGGCACATATGGATTGTCCCTCTCTTTCTCTTTCTCCCCATTTTTTTTTTTCCCTTTCCCTTTTTGCAAACCTAAGGAAAGATGCTCACTGAAGTTCCCCAGCCATTTACCTCAGGCAGCCAGGGAACAAAGAGCAGAACCATGCAGTCCATGCTCCAGCAAGCTCCCTGCTCCAGTGGTGGGAGCCCACCTGGGAGGGCAGAGCAGGGGGACCAGAGCCTCCCAGCAGCTTCCACCACTGCCCCCATCCCAGGGTACCCAGAAAATTAAAAAGGATATTTATTTATTAAAATAAACAAGGCATTACATAGCCTTCAAGTATGTAATGCCTTGTTTATCTTTTGCCCTTACCTGCTTTGGGGAAAAATGCACACCTAAATTATCATTGAGCTAGAATCCAATACCCTGCAATGTTTTGTTTCGAAAACACTCATTTAAGGTTTCCTAAAAAGTGTGGGCAGCCCACCAGCACAACCAGGGGCTGGGATGGCTGCCACACCAACACACTTTCCATGTTTCCCTGCAGGAAAAAAGCTAGCCCAGAAACTCCTACAAGGTTAGAATGAAAATTATTTTAAGTTCCTTGCATGAAGCTATAAGCTCTGTAGAACCATTTGTTTTAAAAGACAAGCTGATCAATAACCCCATCTTTTATTGCTGTGCCCCTCTGCGTACTCCGTTAATGATCACGCAGCACTTTCAGTGCATCATCAGATCACGGAGAGCAGTTATAGGAAAGGCTGTCTTGGAGGAGGAAAAAGTGCCATCCAACAAAATCCAGGCCTTCCACTCCATGTCAGGGTGGGCTGGTGTCTGATGACGTCCTGGCTCCCTGGTCCTCACTGTAAATTAGGAGGGACACATGTTCTGGTGTCTGTCAAGACCCAGTCCTGACACTCTGCCAGTCCTGCACAAAAGGACGAGGTAATCCACAAGAGCAGTAAATTTATCAATCAAATCCTGTAAGTGTCCCTCGCTGATAACACAGCAGCCCTTTCTCCAATTTAACAACAAAGAGTGATCCAGCTCGGTGAGACATCACGGGCTTGCTCCACCCAAGAAAACAGCCCTGTCAGTATTGCAGAATTCACTTGCCATTCTCTGTCTGCAGTCAGTCAGATGCTGGACTGTGTTCATTCACTGGCTTTTAAAAATCAGGGGGGTTCTACTCCAAAGCCCAAGAAAGAAAAGCAGCTACATACAGGTAGCTAATACTGAGCCTTTTTTCCTAGTAATTAAAAAATAATCACATTTTGGCCTTCATTTGTATCTCAGCAATGGGCAGGTAATTAATTGTTAATTTTATATTTCTGTGCAGTCTGCATCATTTTTTTTCATTATAAATGCAATTAGGGGTGATGGAATTAAACAAGTTGGTCAAAGATGCTGCGCAACAACTGTGAATTAAAAATTATGCATTTTTGGTACTCTTGTATCACAGGTTGCAGTCATCAACTTCTGCAGAAAAACAAAGAATGTGTTCTGCTGCTGTTTGGAACACTGCCTTCTTGCACAAAATGATATCCCAGTAGAGTAGTAGCTGGTGTTTATAGTAAAGTAGAGCAAACCATTATCAGTATGCGATGTCAATTTAAATTTTACTGGAACAGAAACCTTTTGACCCCTTCCAAACTTGATCCATTACTAGGTTTATACATGAAAGCTTAGGAGAGAATTAAATTAGAAGGAACATGGCAAGAGAACTGTATTTGCATCTATTGCACTTAAGACTGGAGATTAGTTGACCTTTGGAAAAGGGGATTAAAGCAGTTTCACCATCAAGAGAAGACAATCTCTGTTCTTAGGGCAATCAGATTGGGAAGGGTAACAACCTCTGAAAGATGAATTGAACTGAGGAAGAATCCATGCTAATTTCCATGGTTTACACTTACAAATGAATTTTGCAGTGATTTCTGCAAAAGGAATTGTGCAGCATTTGAATTATTCCATGAGTCCTTGAGTGCTAGCATGTAAATGTGGGAACTGTGTCCATTTTTACAATCTAATTTTACAATAGATTAACCTCAGAAAGGGTATCAGTAGAGAGTAAAGATGCTGCATGGTGCATACACCTGGAACACTAAAATGCAGTCACGAGGAAGTTTTCTTCTTTTTCCACAGAGAAAAATGTCAAGAACAATAATCACCAAATCCCAACATTATAGAAGTTCCTGCTCCAAGATAATCCAAAACCAGGGAACAGATGATCCCATACTGGAAGAGGGCCTAACATGGGGCATAAAATGAGGCTTTATCACACAAGTAGCAAGCATGTCTTGAAAAATATATGAAGCTGTACACATTTGCTGACATTGTGGTCCTCAGTGAGTGATGGAGCAGAACTAAAAAATGAAAAGAAAAAGGTGAAATGATGTTCTCTATTAAGCATCATTAGCACTGTGGTTATACAGAGGGAAAGCCTGTTCTTTCCCCAGGTCAGGAAAATACCTGTTAGCTTTATTATCTGTGCCATGAGATTTCACAGGAGAGCTCATCAATTAAAGCATAATCACATTCTCATTGAAAATTAATGATGAAAAAAAATTATCCAACTTGGGCTCTTCCTTACTTTTTAATAACCAGGAAAAAGGAGCAGCCAATGTGGATTTCTCACAGCCTTTTTGTATCTCTGCAAAGTTACAGCTCTTCAAACTATGCCATGGAGAAACCTCTGCACATGGCATAGTGTTTTTATCAAGTGTATTTTAGCTTTGGAATGTAACAGGCTGTGAAATCATTAGGTGTCAATACAGTTTCCAGGTAATCATAAAACCCAAGCAAAGAGGCCACTAAACACGATCCCATCAATGCCATAAAGAGACGTTGGATTCATCACAGAAACCAACAGTGAGCAGGGGTTTGTTCCTCAGGACACGTGCAGATCTCTTGGGAATCCTTCCTAAATAAAATATCCCCATTTTCATAACAGAAACACACACACACACAACCAAACATGCTTAGGAAGCCATTTCCCAGCACAAACCTATTCATCAGTAGGCTCTAAAGAAATGTGACTGAACTTTTCATGATGAGTATTTATAATTTAAAGGGGCATTTTGCATTCTCTTAAAAACAGATTCCACAGTTCCATGCTTATAGTTACAACACCTCAAAAGCAACAGCAATAACCTGGATGAAAATACAATTTGCATCTTTGCATCATGGAAAAACATACATTCTGTCTGTGAAATTTGGGTAGCTTTGTCCAAGGAAGAGAGCAGAATGTATTAGGGCTATCCATCTTCTGCACATCTCAAAGCAAGATATGGGTCAGAAAAGCATTTGTTAAATGTGTTTTTTCCCCCTGAATGACCAAATGGCCATTGCATGGGTACCCAAGGGAGTACCTAGAGGAAAAAAAAAGCAGAAGGAGCATAAAAGGAAACATCCGTACCTTTAAGAGGAAAATACACTTCAATGAGGGAAAAAAAAAATCTCCCTTTTAGCAACAAAAAAAAAAGTTTATTTCATTAAGTAAGGATGCTGGGGCATCCTAACCTAGAAGGTAACATTTCTGCAATCTGAACACAGCTGGGAATAAAGTATTTCATGTTGGTTTAAACTTTTAACCGTAGCAGTCCTGGTTTGTAAGGAGAAAAGTGGCTGAGACACAAGTCACTGTCTGTGCAAAGGGCTGAAGGACAGAGATGGGGGCCTGGCCAGGAGACCCAACTTCTCTGGGAAGCAGCTGGAGCTGTCTCGCTCCAGGAGATCACCCTGGATGGAGGGACAAATGCAAGAACAGGTTTCCAAGTGCTCAGGCATGACAGCTACCTCGAGCCTTCAGCAATTCTCAATACTTTCAGTCCTTCTCCTTTTCAGAAGAACTTGGCATCCAAAATGCTGAGTTTTTCTCAGGAAAACCAAGGTGCAATCATCTGAAGCCTGGCAGGAAAACTAGAGCAGGAATTAGCTGACATCTCCAGAGTGGCAAGTCCATCTCATGTCTCATCTCTTGTCCCCTCTCAGCAAAGATTCACTCATATAAACATTCCACAGTGAGGGCATAAGAATCAGATTTAAAGAAAAAACAAATTCTGTAATGCACAAACCACTCCAGAACCATCACTTTATCTATTAAAATGGCTCCCATCTTTTAAAATTGAAATTATTCAGTGCCCCTAACTTCACTCTCAAAAAATTTTAATAGAAAACAGTTAAGAGAAAAATGATAGGGAAAGATATTATTTTAGAAACCTAAGAAGTGATGGCTTTCTCAGTCTATTTATTAAATTGTTCTCTGAATGCACAGAGAATTCACAAAAAGGCACTCAGTCCTACTTTGCAGTACTGGCCCCTACATAAGTTTTACAGCAGCTGCAATCATACAATGAGTCCAGCTCCAGGCCAAATGAACAAATAAATAAAATAAAGATGCACCCCTAGGCTGTGTCTGACTTTTCCCATATAACTATCTCCAGGATGCCACCTCTAAAGAACCTCAACATTTCTTTTATATTCACCTGCAGAAAGCCCCTTCCTCTCCCTTGCATTAAAGATTCAGCCTGCTCACAGGGACACACACGAGGGGTCACACACACACAGACACTATTTTATCAGTTACTGATTTACAGCTTGGGAGCACAATGGGCTGAGGCTGACACTTCAAAGGACCTGGGCACCTCACCCCTTCAGCCTCCTCAGAAAATCACAGCCATGTCCCTAACAATAACAACACACACTTGCTCGGGACCCAAACCCAGTTATTACACTTGGAAAACAGGCTGGGGGAAACCAATTAAAAGCCCAGTTCAGCATCCAGGTAGAGCAGCAGCAGCAGCAAGCCCAAGCACTGTAGGTAGGTTTGCATGTCAGCTGCTTCCCATGGGAAAAAATTATAAATTTTAAGCACTGCCAACTGCCCCTTGTTTGTGGCTGATGGGTCTCAGCTGAGGGACTGGGAGCTGGTACAGTGACTATTTGCAGTCCTTGCACAGAGATGCTCCAGGAGGGATCTACGGTGGCTGCTGTGCTGGGAGCTCTGCTGGTGTTGAACCACACACACACCTTGTCTGAGCCTGTCCCAGCCCCTCCCGCGGCAGCACAGATTCAGATAAGCCAAGGCTGATAAAATGAAATGCTGAGAAGGTCCCTGTCTGAGGATGGGCAGACAGATGGATGCTGAAAACAAAGCTTTTGTGATCCAGATCCTCACACCAAGAGGAGCGGGCAACAATTGGGATGGCTAAACATGAGCTAAAGGGGGACAGTAATCCAGCTTGTATTGCAAGAATGCCATGCCAACTTTCAAATCTGTTTTCCCTCTCTAGCAGCTTATTAATTAAATGCCCTAAATACCAACAAAATCCCTTTTCTCCAATATTAATTTGAGACCACCTGGAAGAGAAGAGCCACTGCTGCCACAAGCAAAATCCTCTGTCCCTCTCCCTTTCCCTCTGGCTCGGCATGTGACCCCAGGGCTGGCACCCCTGCGCTGCTTGCAGCATCCCCAGCCCCGGCAGCTGCTGCCACAGCCCCGCTCCCTCCCCCTGCATCCCTGCAAATCTCTGCCAGAGATCCCTAAGGCTGTGGTTTGAGGCTAAGCACCTTGGAGATCACTTTCACTCCCAATCTGTCAGCCCATCATTTGGGATCAGCTGTGGCCCTCTTGTTAATTGTTCCCAGCTCCGAGCAAGCCGGGATGGGAAACAGGCCACGGCTGATACATGACTCCAGGCTCTGGAATGCTCTTTTACCATCAGCCCTGCAGAGACCGAGTTTGTTGAGTTTAAGTCTCAGCTATTTGCCTAAGCCAAATTTTTGGGGAGAGACAGAGGTTTGACTGTTGTGTTTAACCCGCAGATGGGTAAAGAGCTGTCAAAAGTTGTGCTTGTTGTTTTAAATATTGGTGTACGGGAGTATATTGGGCACACTTATATAAATTTCTGATTAAAAAGGGGGAAAAGGGATTTAGTGTTTCTAAAAAGACAAGATGTCTGGATCCACAGGGTAAACTTCCCATGAAAGAACATTTAGCATCTGAATTTAAACCTTTGCATATTATTTCACTGGACATCTGTTGACCATGAAACTTCAGATAACCAACATTAACATATACAGGCTGTTTATTCCAAAAAATAGTCATGGAACACAGAATCAGTAAAGCCCTTAAAGAACTATTTTTCTGTTTGGTTTTTTATCCCAGTAATGTTTAAAAGGGAAAAAAAAAAAGAAGAAACTTTCATAAGCAAAAAATACGTTTTAATGTATGAAAAATGAGACTTTTGGATTAGAAGTGGAATTCCACACGGCATTCAAGATTGCGTTATCAGTTTTGTGGCACCCTATTAATCTGTTACAATAAAATATGGGGTTTTTTTTTAAAGGGAAATTGTCTTTCAAGAAAGGAAAAGCAAAAGGTCCAACCTTGATAGTAAAGCTTGTGCTTACTGAAAGTAACAGGAAGATCTGTGTCATCTGGCCATCTAATTGAAGAAAGATGCTGAACACACTGCAGAACTGAGTATAATAAACATGATTTCTTTTCTAACCGAGTGTGGAAATGTTTTACAGATTTTTTTTTTTTCCCCTCCTTTTTGTAGGTGTGTGTATGCCTGTGCGGACACATTTTTCCATTTTTTTTATAAATATTATTTAGTACTTATATAAAGCTGTCAAAAAGCACTACCAAACCAGCAGGATTCAATTAGCCTGAGCTTTTTAGAAAGCGGCCCGGGCTCGCTGAACGCTCCAGCTCCATCCCCGCGAATTTTCCCAGCGCATAATTTTCACCCTGTGCTCGAGACAGAACACGGCTTTATAAAAGAAAACCTTAAATATTAATGCGTGTTTTGCTAAGGAAGTGGAAGTCGAATCAACTTCCTGATACCCCGAGTATCTGATTTCTCAACCGGTGCGGGGCCGATGGTGGCAGCCCCTCCAGATGTGGGGTGAAGCGGAGCAGCGGAAGCCCAGGTTTGCAGCCCACTGCTGGGTCGGACACAGAGCTCAGTGGACTGCATCCTCTGACAGTATATTTTTGTTAGCTGCCTGCCCGGAAACCCTCCGCTGCTCGATTTGTTTTGTGATCCTGCAAGGGCCTTCCCGGTGCCGATGACAGCCCTGAATTCAAGGGCTTGTTTGCTTTGGTGGGGTTGGGGACCAGCAAATGCCTCGGTGTTTCATTTATCCTCTGCAGGAGCGGGATGGGGGCCTCGTCCTGGAGGATGGAGTCTATTTTGAGAGGTTCGTGCTGCTGTTGTTCCACATACCGAAAAACAATGACTTTTTGTTACCGATCCCGCCTTCTTTTATTGCTTTGTTTATTGACATTTGCAGTGTGGGACTTTTTAGGAGCATTTCCTCATATGAGGAGCAAATGTCACAAATACCAAAAAATTTGAGTGAGGGAGAGAGAGAAAGCCCAAGAGGTTTACTGATTTCATTACCTCCATTTTGGCAAAGAAATTGGAAAGCAAAACTTCTGCATTTTACTTCATTTTGTCTCCTGCCTTCCTTCTACAAATAAGTACTGAGGAAGAAACAGCAAAAAAGAAAAAAGCAACAATGTTTGCTTAATCCATCCCAAAAAAAACCAAAAACATTTTTAGGACTTGGAGAGCAGAAGAGGTGATGTCCATAAAAAGAAAACAACCAAATAAGAACTGTCCATTTTGCCCCTTCTCCCAGTTTGGAGCCGAAATGCCGGCCCTGCTACAGAGAACAGCTTGTCTGCTCCAGAGATAATTACCAGTGCAGCAACGTCCTGGCAAAGTGGCCCATGTGTCAGCCTGAGGATGGGTGTACACTGTCCTCCTTGACTTTTCACTGAACTGTGCCTTAAATTTCATGTTTTAACTCTTTTTGTGTTTACATTCAGCATTACCACATTTCACGCATGTTGCTCAGAGGGGGCTGAGTCCCACTTCTGCAAATATTTCTTCCTACCTGAGTCATACAGAAGTTACTGAACTTTTATTTATCTAAATAAATAAATTTATTTATATTTTCTGCTGGTAGTGAGGTGTTAAAATGTGTCATTTTCTACCTAAGCATTTCTAATGGCCTTATTGTTATTCCTGTCCAGTGACACTTAATTGGGAGCTCATTACAAGGGATCAAATTATTCCCCCCATTTTAGCCCACTCCTCAAGCCCCAGGAAGCTGAGCCAGCTGCCTCAGCAGATGCTCAGCCACCGATCAGAATGATCAACACCACACTTTGGGATGCACATGATCTATCCAGGTACTAGCCTCTCTACCAGACAAATGCTGCGTGGTAGCAGAAGCTGCTGTGAGAAGAATATGGGGCAAAAATATATGGGGCCAAAATTTTCACAGCTCACACCCAGTTTTGTTCAGCCCTGTGGAACGTTCAGCAGAAACTCACTCCTCCATATCATTTAACTTTTCAAGATCTGGTCCTCTGTGGGAGTAGCTCTCTGCCCACCTCTCTCCCACAGACACAGTTCTTTGGTTTGGCAGGGAAGACAGTAATCAGCGTAAAAATGTGGTCCATATTCATAGGCTTTACTCCATAAATGCTTAGGAGAGAATTCCCCCTCTGAATTTCCAGAACCCCAGAAGAGAAATAGTGGCTGCTCGTTCAATAACACAGGTTGGATTTTGTCAGGTTG
Source organism: Rhadina sibilatrix (assembly GCA_013400275.1). Lineage (NCBI taxonomy): Eukaryota > Metazoa > Chordata > Aves > Passeriformes > Phylloscopidae > Rhadina > Rhadina sibilatrix. The sequence continues at coordinate 58,504 of VWYO01014421.1, read as the reverse complement.
CAATCTCCAAGAACGACACGGTTCCAGCCGGTTAAAAGTCAATACATGAAATGACACAGCAGTACATGGCATGACAACAGAATCCAATTTAACACAATGTAACATATCAGGAATGTAATTTTTTCCCTTTTCAGATTGGCTGTCTGCTGGCATTTCAAGTATCAAATGGCCAACAAAAATGTTTTCCGACCTGGGAGCTGTTCCATTAGCATTGTCTGCGGCGCTCCGATAGCTGCTGGCCATGGCATTCCCACTCTGGACTTCGTGGGCAAGCACTCCCTGCTCACTTCACTTTCAATTTCCAAAGCCTTTTCCAAATTTCTGTTCCTTTCATTGCAACTCATAAAGTAAATCTGTTTAGCATTTTATTTATATGGTTTAAAGGGACCAGATTCGAACAAGCCATTCCTATTCTCAGCTAATAAACCGATTTAAACCATGGTGAGTGCTGTCCAGAACACATGCACCTAAGGAAGTCACTGATTAACAAGATAACATATGAACAGGCCACATTTTTGAGATTTTTATTCAAGTGCCTTCCTAAAACTATTTAGCATCCTGCACATGGAAAAATGCGTATTAACACGGAACTACAGATGAAGGAAAACAGGATATTTTTGTTTATCGCTAAAACACTACAGTAATATTAGTGAAGTACAATAGATAATCCACTGGACCACCAAGGCAAAAAGATTTTTGCTTAGTTATTAAAACCACAGATCAAATAAGGACAAGAAGAACTAAATTTTCAGAGTGTCTCCAAACACATCCATAGTGAACAGGGAAATCTGTACACAGAGGCACAGCCTGATCTTTGCAGCCTGTTCGTCAGCTCAGCCCTCACCACCTACCTCAAACAGGGCATTTACTACAGGAAAAGTTGAGAGAAGGGCACTGTGTGTATGCTGGAAGAATCTGGAGTATTTCCTGGACTACTGCATACAACATGGGAAAGGTGCACTGATTGAAGGGCACAACACTTCAAACAAGCCTGGAGAAAGTAAAGCAGACTGGGTTAAACACGTGGCTTTTCAGTGTCATTTTGTGCTCCACCTCATCTGTGGGACCTCATTGGACTCACCTCTTTCAGGGACGAAGAAAAGAAAAATCTGAGCAATATTCTTAACCCTGCATAACCACTTAGCGACAAGCTTGCATTCCTTTGACCAAAATCATTATAGTTCTACTGCTCAAAAATGCACTTTATTAAAAACTCATTAGGCCCTATTCATTTATATTTACCTAATTCTCCTACAAAAGCATTAATCTTTGCACAATTCCTCCAAGCATTTACCAGACGAATATTTAAAACAAGAGATGTCCTATGACCATAAATGTCACGTTTATTTGTGTTATATAACTAATTAATATCTCAGACTTCCTGCATGTATCTGGATAACAGTACTGTAAATATAAATGAAAAATAAGTAATAATTTATGAAATCCAATTTGCATTTTCAAATATAAAATGTGCAAAATCCAACTAATTAGCAAGAGTGAAGGCCAAGGTGTTTCTATAGCAACTATAAAAAAAGCTTTAAAAATGTTTTATATCAGGCTCATTAATGTGTGTATTCCTCCCTTGTTTTGTGGGTATTCCCTCTGACAGATTCTGCTTTGCTGTTCAGTTCTGATCAGTGAGTATCATTTACTACATCTGGCAGAACTCTGGTACTACTTTATGCTGACACTTTTGTCACAGGCTTAGAAAAGTATGTGGTGTGCCGTACAAAAAGTTATAATAATAACTATAACGGGATCCAATGGCACAAGAAAAGTAACCCAACCAACTGCCAAAGAAGAGAAAACAATGAGAAACAACCCTTGAACTTGTCTGCTTTCTCCCTTCTTCCAGTTTACTATTCTAGTCCTGACCTGCTGCATGTTGTAGATGGACAGACAGCAAAATTTCTGGCAGCCCCCCGGGCTGGTGCCAGAGCTATTCCTGGCTCAGCACACAGCATCTCCCAGCTCAAAGGCCATGCTGAGGAATTCTGATTTTCCCTTCCTAACCAATCCCCTCCCGTGCAACTTTTCTTGCTTAGTAAATTGAAATTGAGACTCTCATTTCCATCTGCAGCACAAGGAGCTCCTGGCAGATTGATTTCTGCACCAGAGCCAGCCATGATGCCTGAAAGGTGTTGAGATCTACTGCATCCCCATGGCCTTGCTCAGCTAGTACCTGCTGGTCAGAGAGAGGAAGAAAGGTAACAAATGTCCTCATAAAGCTGGGACAGGGTGCACTGCAGCAAGTCTTCCTTCTTTGCTTTAATTACTCAAAATCATTTGAATCCTAGAAGCCCGTCACTTCCATATTGGTCATTTGAATGCAGAATAAACTTATGCTAAAAGGCAAAGTGAAGGGCCACCATCAAATAACATTGATTTCCAAGGTGGCTCTAATCATATGCTAATTCCCAGCCCCTCTGCCAACTATTACTAACATTTTATGAAAAAGTCCACAACATTAATTATCACAAGCAATTGAGATATTCTTGAAGTACTGCAGTGTTAACAAAAAACACAACCAACCACCAACCAAAACATGCACAGTGGCTGCTCACAGTTGGGGCATTAATTCCTAATGCCATGTGTGTGATCCCTATGATAGTTTCCTACAATTAGACTGCATTGAAATTTTAAGTGACCTTACAGTGCTTTTCAATCATGGATACTGGGAAAGGTCTAGTCCACTCCTGTTACTGGTGCTAGTTGTAAAACATTTGTATTTTATACAATGAGGGCATTAAAACTGGTGTCTTTAGTTAACTTCCAATCCAGCCCATCCTGAGGGTGCTCACCAAAGTATCACTGACTAAAAAGGGCCTTTTCCTCAGCCCTGTATCTGCTGGGTACAGCACGAGGCAGATACTGCAATGCTGAAAGGTTCTGATCCGTGCATTATACTTGCAACAAAGTTTTCCTCCTCAAAAACCTGTTAACAGAAATCTCCTCCAAGGCTCTATTTTGATAGCTCAGGCTGGGGTTGTCACGCAGCTCAATTAAAGGCGGCAGAACTGGCAGCAGGAGCCGCTCCAGCGCCCGGCATCGCTCCCCGGCTCCCAGCCCTCCCCGCAGGATGAGCTCTGAGTGACCAGCTGCTTTCCCAAATTTGACACCAGGCATATGGAGAGGAGTCAGGCCCGGGGGTAACGAGCTGGGGTGAGCTCCAGTGAGCAATCAATTAGGGAGCAGCAGCTCGGCCTCTGTGCCGCGGCCGTTCCCACCATCACTCCCAAGGACTCCGCGTGCAGTAAAACTCGTGGGGAACCAGCTCAAGGGAAACTCTTTAGGATACATGATGAGAATTAGCTGTAAAACACAATTAAGGATGGGCTGTGGAATTAGTGGGAAGCTACAAGGCTCAGCATTTTATTCCCCCATCTAAAAGCATTTCTGCTCTCCAGTTAATGAAAAGAGAAGTTGACCAAATGGATTTGCGTTTTTTTCCCTTTGCTTCCTTTTATTATTATTATTAATTTTTTTATGTAGCTTATTTTGTAAGCACAGGTCATTAAAGAAGAAACACAGCCAGAAAAAATCTCCCAGTGAAGGTTCATTACATTTTCCAAGCACAAATAAAGTGTCACTTTAAGAGCAAATCCAGTTACTCTGAAACATTTGTTGCTTTACTTCAGCGCATGTGAAATAAATACAGAGCCCAACGCTGCCCTCAGCTTCTGTAATTTCCTAGCAGCTCAATGCTCAGAGACAGCACGATGTAAAAATACGTATATTGTTTAATTTATTGCAGTACGTTTCCATTTTTCTCATGAAAACAAACAAACAAAACAAAAAAAAAATCCAACAGCTGGTTCCAATACCGCCCACTTTGCTCAAATTTACAGTGAAAACTAGCAGCATCATTAAAAACAAACATGTTGCTCCTCTCCAAGTATCCTATAGAGCAGCTCCCAGAGAGATGTGTAACTTCTGTAAGAGGTCCAGGAGGCACCAGCCAGCTTGGAGCTTAGAGCTCAACCTCCAGCTATGTTTTCCAGGACAGAAATAACTAGCATTTTATTCGTCTAAATAGTTTTCTGGAAAAGAATGTTTTGGATAGAAAAGAACAATCTTAACAGAAAATTTTCCATTTGCTGAAATGTTCCAATTTTCTGGTGAAAATTAACAATGAGTCCTGTAATTGGGTTTGGAAAGCCTGTGTGTGCTGAGGGCTGCCCTCCACCACAGCTCCCTGCTCTGCTCTCCTTCCCTTCCCGCCCCGAGGAGGGGAGGAATGGAGGATGAGAGGACAGATGGAAGAGGGAGAGAAGGGGAGCAGATAAAAACAAACATATTTTTTGTTTTCACTTCCCTCCTCCAAACTGATAAATGATGTAAACATTTTCCAGCACTCCTTCAGCTGAGCAATTAATCAGATGTCTTGGAATGAGGCAGATCCTCAGGCTGCTTTGTGGAGGAAATAAACACAATCTTTTCCTTATTCTTTCCTCTCCCTCCCACTGAACCAATCTCCCTGGGCAAAAGGAAGGAGATGGTTGCATGAAGTATTTTGGAGACAATATTTTCCTACAGCAGCAAGACTACTACTACTACTACACCCATCATTCTGCAAGACTCCCACCCCTGGCAGGGAGATGGCCACAGGTGGGGACAACCTGGGCTCTCTGCAGCCTCGTGGTCTCGCAAAGAGCAGATGAGATCCAGCATTGCCTGCTGCTGGCAAACCCAGCAGCCTAAAAGCCATATCAGGACTCATTACATCTTTCCCTTGTGTTTCTCAACCTGATGTCTGCCTGCTGGTGGTCTGCAAGTGATGGCAAGAGAACGGGCAGAGGGGTTTCAGAAATTATTTGTGTACTTTCGAAGGCATGCTGATGAGCAAAGAGAATGGAGAAAGGCAAAAGCAAAGACGAGTGTTCAAAGTTTAGCTTGGTTGGTGCTTGGCTATAAATAAAAATATTTGGCAGCAATTCACAGGATGGTCCTTTGGACTAATATTTTTCCCTCATAAGACAGGTGGAGCTACAACTAAAAATGTTGAGGTGAAATACTTGGACAAAAATCTGCTCTCAAGCTCCTTTTTGGTTATACACAAACCAAATCCATGAACCTCACCAACAGAAGAAGTAACCTGCTGACTGCATTTGCAATAAAATGCTGGATCACCCCAAGAGCAGCTCGTGAGACCTGCCAGCAATTTTAATAAAATCAAAATGACCACTGAGATCACAGCTAAGCACTTTTTGCAGTCCAGCAGCTCTCACCTGCAAATGCTGCTTCAGCCTTAACTTTAGACAAGGCAATACTGATCTCCTTGGAATAAATGAGCTCACAGAAACTGTGAAGATGAAGGACAGTGTGCATGCAAGGAGTTGCAAAACTCAAGGCTGATATATAAAGCAAGTAGAATCCTCCAAAGAAAAACAAAGTTTTAAAAACTTTGAAAAACAAAGAAAAACAAAAACAAAGAAAAACGTTTTAAAACTCCTTCCTTAATGATGTCCTAGCAGGCTAAAATTAAGACAGATGCCAGAAACTTCTAGAAATTATAACATGTCTTAAGAGCTTCAAGTTTTATCTTTTCCCATGTTTTACAGATGTGAATTACTTTGGAAGTCAGATACAAGAAAGCACCAAAGCTCAAATCACCTCAGAGGACAGAGTCAAAACATGGCTCATATCTAACTTCAGGTGCTTTGCTGCTGTTCCTGGGATTCTCTTATTTAATTACTTACTCCATGTATGCATTTATTCACTCATTTGCATCCCTCCATTTGTATTTAGAACATTTAGCAGACTCAACTACTTTTTTTTTTCCAAATATCTGTGGGAAATAGGGGATTCAGTCCTGCCCTGCAGCATCCTGCACTGCCTGGAGTTTGCCATAGCACCAGCACAAAAGAAACCACATTGTATTATCCTGCTTCCAATTTCTCCAACTGCTTTGCTCCCAAGTTATGACTTTAGTTTCCCCCTTGATATGCCATCCTTTATTTATTAGGGCATATTTATCCGTGGGGTTTTTTCCTTTTTATTGTTGGCCTGCTTTTACTTCTTCTTTAACCTTATTAACCCTTGCTAGCACTTGACAGCTTAACACCCTCCATTACTCTGTAACATTTGCTATAAGAACTGACATGGAACTAATAGCAGCCTTTTTATATCCAATCTACGAGGTCACATGAAACTGCCCTTGTCTGAACCCTGCAAGATTTCCTATAGGTGGTTCTCCTTTTCTCTGGATTTTCTACTTAATATGTCTCTACAGGTCTGTCTGAATGTAAAAAATGGAATCAGATTCCTGCTAACTTTAGTTACTGACAATGTACACCTTAGAATAGGAGTAAGTTTTCCCTTTAATGAAAGCTCCCAGTAATGTGATTTGAAACAACTTTGTGATATTCTTTTCAAGCATTATGTATCACTTTTTAATGGCATACCCACAGACCTTCCATTTCAAGGGATCTTTGATTTTCCCAGCAAAGGGCCAGAATGCCATGGTCACATCCATCCCCTGAACCTCAGCTCTGAGTGTAAGTAGGACATTAAAGCCCGAGCGTGATAAGGTTGAGGTGTCTGGCTTGGTTGTTCAGCATGGCTTGATTAAATGTAATTAATTTAGGTCTCTGACTTCAGGGGACACCCATCACGCTGCACTGTACAGAACCAAGCTGTTGTTTATCCTCCTGACCAGGTCTGCTGGAGCCTTCCCCCAGCCTGTGGAGTTTAACTCTGCACTAAAATCCATTGGGAGATTCTTGAGACACAAACAGCTGTAGTAAAAACAGCCCTGCAAAACACCTCAAGTGTTGCAGAGCTCAACAGCAGCTGAGGGAGGGGAAATATACCACCAGGGCAGGTCTCCTCAGAAGAGATGAAATGAGAACAACACTTACTTCTACAGTTTTTTCTTAATGGGACATACACAGCAGGGGGAAAAAAATGTATTTTCCATGCATTTATCTTTTTCAAGCATTAGAAATTAACTTATGCTAAATTGAAAAGTAAAGCACAATGAGATCTATACAGCTGAGCAAAGGAATACATGGAGGACAATTTGAATTTTATGAGAACTGGGTTTAGCAGCCTTTCTTGCAGATGTAATACCTGCTTAGATTAGTCTATGATTATCTATTTTAAAATTAAAAATTCTTCCTTCTGTGCAAATCCATCATCCTTATTATTGCTATTCTAAATGCAGTGAAGACCCTGGGAGCAAAATTCTTCACTTAAAACTTCTTGGGGGAACGTTTTTTAGTTCAGAAGTCCACTGTTTCCCTCACCCAATTTCAGTTTAATAGCATCCCAAGTGATAAAGTGGGAAGACACAGACATCTGGTAGAGCTAACTAGTCATTTGCTGGTTCTGTGAAAGTTTGTGCTTCCCCATCAGTGTCACATATGAGAAATACAGATGGTTCCAAGTTGAAAAAAAAAAAGAAGTGTTGAAACATATACAAATGTTATGAGGACTTCAAGTGTAAAATGTTAACCAGCTGTGAATGTGACATCTCTAGTTTTACTAACTCTGCTGAGATACATCATTACTGCACATGAAATCCATATATTTTCTGTACTGATGGCAACTCCCTGTTTTCCATTTGCTTCTAGTTTGGGGCCAGAACCATCCAGATGAGAATATTAAAAAGATAGGAATCCAGAAAGAGAAAGAAAAGTGGGCTCTGTTCCTAAGAGCTGTTTGTAACCACCCCAATAATTTCCTGTGTTATAAGCTTACTGTTTACTGGGAGGAGGGCAGAAGTCACAAATATCTAGAGTTAAAAATAATATATAAATGTTAAAACAAAATCAAAAGGTTACTAATTCACACAAAGTCCTAGAGATTTAAAGTCATCCATTCTATATACAGTTCAGCAATGCCTGGAATGCAATAAGACATTTAAACCACAACACAGCAGTGATCTTGCCCTGTTGCTGGCAGTATCAGTTGTTTCCCACACAAGGGCCTAAATCTGACCCTTTTATGAAACTTTTACATTTGCAAAAATAGAACAGTTGGGAAATCTTGGGCACTTCTAGTTAAATTGCAAACAAAATAACCCTCTCTGTGCTGCTGCTTAAGGTCTCTGTAATTATCCCATATCAAAACAATTACTTTCTCCCCCCACGTGAGTTGACTGAGCTTTTCAAATGTTTTGTCCAGTGCAACCTGAAAGGAAAAGAGAATGTACATTTCAGGTTGTATTAGTGTAGAAGAGGGAGGAGAGACAGGGAAGGAGGTGGATTCCTCTCCCTTTTCCTTGGATTAAGGCTGGGAATGGTCATGTCTGCCTTTGGCACTTCACCCAGGTGTGCAGCACCCTGACTGACACAAGCCAAAGGCATCACCTGTGGCACTACCGAGGATGCACAACCCCACTGGGGCAGAGCAGCTTTTGGGGAGTGTGTGGTGCCTCTCCTCCCTCGCCTCATCCCAGCAAGGGCCTCCTGGGAGGTGGGAAATGGAAAGGATCTGTCTGTGGGAAGGCAGGAGTGCCCCTCTCAGCCCTGCCACCCCCTGCCCCACTCAGCTCTGCTGGAAGGAGAAGCTCCCTCCCCAGGAGTGGCTCTCAAGGAGAAGGCAGACAGCTGGGGATAGTTTTTTAGATGTTTGGTTTTGCTAGGCATGGAATAGCACTTGGGAAAGTCAGATTCCTTGCACCCCTTCCTAAAATTTAACTGGAAGCAGGGACCAGTCTTGTTCATCCTCAACTGCCAGGAGGCTNCACTTTTTTTTTTCTCCACCACGCGGGGGTGTTTTTTTTTTTTTTTTTTTTTTTTTTTTTTTTTTTTTTTTTTTTTTTTTTTTTTTTTTTTTTTTTTTTTCCTTTTTAGAGAAAGCAGGCAAAATCAAAAAGAAGGCCCAGGTTTAATAAAAACTGACAAAATAATATACATCTTAGTAGAGTTTTACACCCAGCTTAGATGAGGATGGGTGAATGCAGAGCACAGACCCCCTCAGCCAGGGCCAGGACATCACCACTTTGGAAACAGTGATGAGCATGAGGGTCAGAGAGCTCCTAGAGTGAACAGAACTGAGGACTTCAATTGAAATGTAAACCTCTTTTCTTCAGAGTACAGGCCTGCTGGTTTAGGATCCTCTTACTAATAGATTGTTTGCCTGTTATTATGGACTTTATTATTACATTAGCTTGTTTTAAAATGTTATTTGTATAAGGAGCTTTCCCAATGTGACTGTTCAGCTAGCATATTTCTTTCAACACCTACAGCAGAATTACCCTGAGATGCCATCACAATTTTTTTCAAGTTGTTTTCCTACTGATTTGTGCATCCCAGCTGGGAACTTTTTACCTGAACGAAGGAATGGTAGCACATGAAGTCAATTCGTCTTTTCTGATCAGAGACAGAAAGATGAATTTTGTAACCCTTCTATCACTGAGGGCAGTATCAAAATGACAGGCCTTAAGAGCAGAAAAACACATTAAGGCATCCCTTTGAGGAATAAACCCCTTTAATACAAACTGGGGGTAAAGCAGTCACTTAAAGACTGAATCCAACAGAATTTGCATGCCTCAAGTTTAGCCAAGGGCCAAGCTTGTGCAAGCATTTAGGCCCCTGAAGATAGGGATGAATGCTTGTCAGGACACTCCCACCTCTAGCAGCTACTCTGAAAACCCCATCAGTGCTTCCAGCTGCTCCATCTCTCTCCAAACTTCAGCCACAGGCTGAGCTCCTGCAAAGTGTTCCTGAGCAAGAGTTACTGAACTGTACAGCCCAACAGGACTTGGTGGCTGCTGCTGAGCCCTCGTGGACACCAAACCCACAAAAATCCCTGCTCTGCACTCCCTGACACCGAGCTCGAGCTGCTCCTGCCTGCCAGGCAGATAAATTGACTTCCTGGCAGTTCATTGCTTGCAGCACTTTAGCAAGAAGGTTATAAATTGAAGGTCCACATGGATGCAAAATTATCTCTCCCCAGCGGCCGTGCCTCACTCCAGGTGGAAATCTCTGCCTGGGTGTCCCCACATCCCATGGCACTGCCCTTCCCAGCACTGGGGACCCCAGGCACCATCCAGGACACGCTGTCAGGCTCCCAGTTGAGGAGGCTGAAACACTGAAATCCTCTGGCTGTCACGCCACGCTCCGGGCTCAGGAAGTTGGCCACCTGGGTAAATGTTAGAGGATCTTGAACATATTATATCCCCATTATTTTCTGACAGACTTTTCCTTCCATTATGCGATACAGGAAAAGAGGTTCAGTATTATAACACCACCAACGTGGGTTTGGAGCTCCTGCTAACTGTGAGCCCAGATCCTGGATACAGACACACACTGCTATCAACAAACACAAGGCAGCACCGAGACCACATTAGGTTTTTCCTTTACATTTCATTAAAAAAAAAAAAAAAAGGAAAAAAAAAAAGCTTCACATAGTTTCCTCCTCTTGACCTAACACAAATTCCATCAAACTTCAAAAACAATACTTTGGGATGCTGGAGGATGCAGGCCGGAAACGGAGGAAAGACTTTACACAAAGTTAGGAAATCTTTTTTGGAGGGAATACTTCAAGCTACTGAACAATTTTATCTAGATGACTAGATCTTATGGTAAATGAGTATATAATTAAATTTAAGAGCTATGCTATTGTGTTGGAGGTATATCAGCTCATCAACAAAAGAAGGACTGTTTAGCTATGCTAAAAGCGATATGTAAATACCATCCTCTGATAAATAATTGATTATTACCTTAATGTTTGACAAAGCCATAAAATGCCCTGCAGATTATGTCCAAAACATTTGAAGGTGATGTGAAATCATTTTTATTGTAATGACAGTGAGCTGTCCATGGTTGACTGGTTTAAATTTTATCTTTCCTTGTTAGGAAAGGTTTCTGTTTTCTTTGAGAATTTAATTATCAGAGGGTGTTTAATATGATAGGAAGATTTACGGCCTTCAGGAGCTATCCAAAAATAGTGCTATAAAAATGGACTTAGATCCCATCACAAGCAATAAAGCTGCTATGCAGACTTGATGCTTGCAGTGAAAACTTTGCGTATGAATATATTTCACCATCACACATAAAAGTTCACTTTGGAGGATTTTGAATTTTGACCCTGAAATGTGACCCAAAGAATGGGGTGAAGGGAAAAAAAAGTCCTTCACAAAAAAAAAAACCAAAAAACCAAGCTCTGCTAGTACAGATGCATTCATGTTTATTTTGGAAAATGCTCTTCACTATCCATAAATATTTGTTTTAACTCGTTGCCATTAAGATGCAGCAGGGACTAAGTTTTCCAGGAGGAGATAAAAAGAACAACAGAGATACACTCCTATTGTGTAATAATCAGTCCACATTTCAATGAATAAGTAATATTTCTCACAAGCCAAAGTTAGATAGTGGATTTATTTAACCTCTGAGGGTCAGGTAATAAATACTAAGTGAATTATTCAGACCAATGGGTAATCAATACAATTCAGTGATATATTTTTTGTGTTTCATAAAAGGTTGTACACTAAAGGCAGTGAGCAATTATGGAAATTGGGCCCGAGCGGCACTCAATTCTTCTCTTACTTGAAACCCCAGCACCACTACCTTGACAGCAAATCGATTAGTGTGCTAGTGAAGCAGCTCAGCAACCTCTGACCCCTTCCAGCTCTGTCCAACAGCCTGGAGAGTATTTTATATTTATTTTATTGAATTAACCCCTTCTTGCCTGCACAGTTTTACACATACTGTAATGTGGTGGGAGACAAGCGGCGGGGTTCTTTCATTTAAATACCTCCTGTAGGCCCGGGAAAGGCAAACCTAACAGACCCCTTTGTTCTAGTTTCAAAACACCCATTTTTGCCACAGCACAGGGTTTTCAAGTCCATCCCAAAGCTAAGATAATTAACAGGATGCAAAGAATGTCCTAAGTGTACCCAGGACACTGAATCACTCCTATTTATACCTGCCCTGGCACACGGCTGCCAACTTTATACAATGCTCAAGTCACTGTTTTGCAACAAAAATAAGAGCTCCTCAATAAAAGTGAGTTAATATTGCTATAGGTATAATATCCTGTTTTACACGGTGCAAGGGAGAACACTAGAGATTAACAGCATTTTCCACCAGGAAATTAAAACTAACATAAATCCAAATAAAGCCCTTTTTTCTGGACATTTAACTCTATAGGCACCACTCCTCTGTCCTATGCCAGACAAAGCCCTGCCTGATCCCAGTGGGAGTTTGCAAAGATTCACAGCAATGAAGGAGAAGATAATTCTAGTTCTAAGGCCTGTGGGCTCTTCCTTGGTGCCACTCAAAGGGTTCAGCACAGACACTTTTGGTGATGCTGTGGATCAGGAACCCTCAGCCAGCTGTGGCCACCAAGGTGTCACTACCTGCCCAGATCCCAAAGGGAAATGGAAGCCGTGCAAAGGAAAGCATTTTCCTTGCCCAACAAGATTTGCTTAATACCCCAACATCTTCCCTTTATACACATTATCAACAGGCTTTGAAAATGATGCATTATCTCCTTTTCCAAAACAAAAAAAAAAAAAAAACAGGCAGGACACAGAAAAAGTGCTGCAACAGCTGCCACCTTGCCCAGCCTCAAGCACAGGGATAAAAATAAGATTTTCTTTGCCTTTAACTGGAGAGCTGGGTACTGCAGTCCCATGGAGGGCCCCATGTGAGGTATCCTATCCAAAGTACAAACCTCTTTACTTTTTCAACACCATCCAGAGGAGTAAGCAGCAGTTGTACCTATTTAAATACTCTCTATATCACATATAACCAATGCCCCTGATTCTAGGAAATTTATTCCCAATTTCCACTGGCGGAATTGAGAGAAGATTCAGACCCCAAAATCCCTAAATCCGATTCCATTGCTGTTCCAATACTAAAAAGGATTAAACAGCAGGTAAATACTCCAAGACTTGCAGGCATTGCATCCCATCTGGTTACGAGTGTGTGCTAAAAAATATAATAGGAAGTCACATGCAAATAACATAAGATTTCTCAGGAAGAAATCAATCCCCCCAGAAAAAGTGAAGACATGATGCTGTTTCCATTGAGGCTAATGGGAACCAGATTAGATTTCCACTGTAGCTGATCTGTTCCACACCAAACAATGATAATCAAAGCAAAAATGGCATTTAGTAGGAGTCCAGAAGCTCGTGTGCTCTGTCTACAGGTCATATTCTGTCACTTCAAGGCTGAATAAAGCCTGCATGCATAGCAGGATACATCACTTTTAATAAGACCATTCACAGAAAAAGGGACCACTCAAAGTTCACCACATCTGACCGTAAGCAGACACACGGCACGGGCTCGAGCAGGGTGTTTTATAAAACCCTCCTATGCTTTCGTATAACACTGCCTTGAGTTCTGAATTACTCTTTTCGTCTCTTTTGCTCTCAGAATCCATACAAAAGTGATTACTTCAGTCATTTTTCAATATTACTTTCATTCCTGGAAAATGCATTTTCAAAAGTTATTTATTTTTCACAGCATGTCATGTTGTTATATTATACTAGTTAAAATAAAACCACTGTAGGCTTCGGCAGGCATTTATGTTTCTCTTCCAATGGTATGATGTAGGATTTGCAGCTTTTATGCTGAATGTATTCTACATATTACATTATCAATCCTTTATCTTAGGTTTGGTGTAGATTTAAAAAACAAGCTGTTAAATCAAGTTACTAAAGTAATTGAGCTATAAAACTGCCTTCTTATTTATAATCACCATTTCCCTCCAAAAAGGAGTTTTAAAGATCAGCTGTGGTTTCTGTTATGTAATTTTTTAAAACAACTTTATGTCGCTGATTCCACTTAAAACCTAATTAAAGTAGTGGAGAAAAAGTATGTTTCCTCCATGGAGGCAGTGAACTGGCTTTATCAGCACATTGCAGGCTGGAAATGCCCCTCAGCCCTAGGACCTGGGTGAGCATCTTCTCAGCCCAAGGGCCAAACTGGGGCACAGCCTGGGGGTCTGCTCACCTTTTATCCCTGCCCCAAAATTCACCTTAGGAACCCTTTTCCAAAGGTTTAACTCTGTTTGCGTTTCTTAACACCTAATTCTGGGTAATGCTGGAATGCAGAAGAACATTATTTCTGAGTGGGAAAGAGGCTGAAACAGGAGTTACTCAAAGATGAGTCTTTTGCTTGCCCAGCTGGTGGCCAGCAGTGACCATCCTGCCATTCCATAGTGGCCACTTCTGTGCAACGTTTCAGTTAAACATCAGGAAAGTGGCTGTGTTTATCCAGTTATTTGCCAAAAAAAACCCTAAAAATCTCTGTCTCCATAGGGAGCTACCTCAAGCACAACAGCGTGGATGACAAAGCACAGACTTTTCAGGGCTGGGGACATGGCAGGAGCTTGGGCACTCCTTGTCCCCCCGTGAGGTCACTGCCCACCGCTGCCACAGTAAGAAAAGCTTGGATCCTACTGCCCACAACCACAAAACCAGTGGAAATCCCATGTCCCCAGCGCTGTGATTCCTTCAGAGTGGGCAAAAAGGAAGACACACAGCTGGAAGTGCAGGGAAATACCAGAACTGGGTCATCCAGCCCAAAGGTGGATGAGAGAGGGATGAGACTCGGCATTATCGGAGCAGCGGGAGCGGCAGGGTGGGTTTGAGGCAGCTGAGGGCCCCACATCCCTCTGTCCTGACACATCCTACAGGCTGCAATCCTGCTCCTTGCTTGTGTCCCTCCTCCAGCCAAAATCTCTGCATAAGTTGCCCATCCCTCTGTCACCCCCCACACACAAAAAGGACGCCCCAATGAAACCCATGTGTGCTAAAAAGCCTCATCCTCCCCAAAAGCCACGGTATCAGGCACCAGAGCATCTGGATGCCTTTAGAAAAACTGCTCTCCTTGCAGTGCAGCTGAATGAGGGGCAGGGGGAAAAAGTAAAGAGGTTAAATATTTAATAAAGAGCTCCACAAAAACTCCAAGAGCAGCTCTGAAATGCCTCCCCACTCCACACCCACGGAGGTGGCCGGGAAATGGCCGAGGGCCAGATGACAGGGGACTTTTTTTCTGAAATAGCACTGGCAGAGGCCTATCAGGAAATCTTTCAGAATTGCTTTAATCTTTCATTTTAGTTTGGTCTCTGGCCACACAAGTGCGTCCAGCCCTCAGAGACCCCAGAGGTCACTATCTGTGAGTTTTTAAAAACAGGAAAGCCATTACAGAAAAATCAGAAGAGCAAGGGAAAGAAGTCCTTGCTGCAAATATGTACATTTTTAATACAACAGAACAGTAGTTACATTTTTTGTTCTGCTATTGCTTTTAACTAAAAAGGAAGGGAACCTGGAATGTTATAAACACCTCGTAGTTTTTAGCTCTCTGCCAAAGAATTTATCCATTAAATACAACATGAACTATAAATCTGAATTTCAGCTCCTGCTCACAGTATATGAATCTAGTCTCCCCTTTGATATGCATGTGAAGGTCTCATTGACACAAATGGGAGTTACACATGCTTATTATGGGATAACTAGACCTCTTGGTGTGAATGTATAATTTAGACAGACAGTTCTGCTTAAGTTTATAAGGAAAAAAAAAAAAAGAGAGAGAAAGGAGATACCAGTGGAGGGCGAAAAATCTGTTATGGGTGTTGTGCAAACAAAAGTACCATTCTGTGCATTTTTGATCAGCAGGAGGCTTGGGAAAAAAAGCCATGGATAAGTGTTCAACTGCATCCATGTACTCATCCTTCCTGCACATAGGGACACGTGTGAAGTCTTGCACCAGCACGTCTGTACTCATGAGGGAGAGTGTTTGCTCAGTCATCCCACCTTCCTGGTGCCAGTCCCAGCCTCAGCTCGTGCAAATCAGCTCAGCTCCAGCATTCCCCCTTGAAGTGCCCAATTTACACCAGCTGAGCGGGTGACACAGGGTCTGTGGGAGTGCTGGAAGTCCTGGGTCTCTCCTGCAGGCTCTGTGTGAAGTAGCTGCTGCTCTGAATGCTAATGGGTGTGGGAGCACAGAGCACTGGTATCGGGGAGTTATTTCTTTTATGGGAACATTTCCTTAGATGTGTATTTCATTTTTTAGCTTTCCGGCTAGAGGTGTTCCCAGGAACAGCAAATAGAGAGGGAGAGTCATGTTAAATTCATAAACATAATCTGTAGAAAGTAAGAGAACATATAAGGATGTGGTGGGTTGAGCCTGGGTGCCCACCAAAGCTGCTCTGTCCCTCCTCTGCTCAGCTGGATTTGGGGACAAAATATAATGAAAGGCTCATGGGTCAAGATAAGGACAGGGAGAGATCACTCAGCAATTACTGTCACAAGCAAAACAGACTCAGCTTGGGGAAATGAGCTTAATTTATTGCCGATCAAGAAAGAGTAGGGTAATTAGAAATAAAACAAAATCTTGAAACCCCTTAAAATACCTTCCTCACTTCTTCCTAGGCTCAGCTTCACATCTATTTTTCTCTGCCTCCAGTGACACAGGGGGACAGGAATTGATGGCTGGCAGTCTCTTCATCACACATCCCCTCTGCTGCTCCTTCCTCCTCAGGGGAGGATCCCTCACACTCCTCCCCTGCTCCAGCAGGGGTCCCTCCCACGGGAAACAGGCCTCCAGGAACTTCCCTGGTGTGAGTCCTTTCCATGGGCTACTCCCATGGAGTTCTCTGCAAACTGCTCCAGCGTGGATCCCTTCCCATGGGGTGCAGTCCTTCAGAAAAGGCTGCTCCAGTGTGTCCCCTGTGTGGGGTCACAGATCCTGCCAGGAACCTGCTTCAGTGTGGGCTCCTCTCTCCATGAATCCACAAATCCTGCCAGGAACCTGCTCCAGCACAGGCTTCCCTCAGGGTCACAGCATCCTTGGGCATCCCCCTGCCCCACCATGGACCTGCAGGGGAATCTCTGCTTCAGCACCTGGAGCACCTCCTCCCCCTCCTTCTCCACCACCCTGGGCATCTGCAGAGCTGTTCCTCTCACATGTTCTCACTCCTCTCTCCAGGCTGCAATCGCACAGGGGTTTTTTCACCTTCCTTATCCCAGAGGTGGCACCACCATCTCTGCTGGGCTCAGCCTTGGCCAGTGGTGGGTCCATCCCGGAGAGCCTTGGCTCTGTCAGACCCAGGGGAAGCTTCTGGCAGCTTCTCACAGAAGCCACCCCTGAAGCCCCCCTGCTTCCAACCCCATCTTGCCACGCAAACCCAATACAAAGGATAACATACGAGTGAGTGTATACTACATCTGCATTTTTATAGCCCAAATGGATCTGTGTGTATCTCTGTACAGCTCTGTCTGTAGACATGGGTGTCAAAATATTGGTGCTTAGAGTAAAATTTATAAATTGTCCAACCAGCCCAGATTATCTTCTGCAGTTTTTTTTCTTTTTTTAATCAAGAGCTTTTACTGGAAGTATTAGTAAAGGGTCAATTCCCTTCCATGCACCAAGTGACACTTTTGAATAACTGTGTTATGCACAGCGCCTTAAGAAGACTTATAGGACTGTCACAATATTTAACTACTCATTTTTGCTTGCATGATTGTGGTTGATATGACCACAGAATACTGATCCATCCAAAAGAGAAAAATTATAGAGTGGAACAGTGGGATTTATGAATGAGATATCTTTGGCTGCAAAGCAGTCCCATTTATAGCACTCAGCCACCACAAAACTGCTGTGTAATTGGAAGAGAAATTTTTCCCATGTACTGAAGCTGTAGCTGAACTGCCAAACAATGAGAGACAGCCTTGTCTGAATTAGAGGAGTCACATACCTGATTTTTCTCCCACTCATTTAGAAACAGACCTTATTTCCCATCCCTGCTCCTCTTGTGCTGAGACTGGGGGTAGGAAAGCTGTACTTTGCGAGTGCCAGAGCCGAAAGCTGATTCCATTTAAGCATCATATCAGAATAAATGTGTGGACAAATCAGCAGGACTAGTCAGAGCTTCCAATTTTAACTTCCTGAGTATCTGCATGTGAAAACCGTTATTTTCCCAAGGAGGCACATGGGTCTTTGTTATGATTATTTATTTGTGTTGTAACAGGCCAAGGAAGCCACAGAGAGGGCCCTGTAATGTGAGAGGACACAGAGCCACAGCGCTGCCCCAGGACACTCAGGAGGTGGACAGAGGCTCCCAGGATGGATTGATGCTCCCAGGAAAGATGGATGTTTGCCCACCCACTGGCTCCATGAGAAGGCAGCAGGCAAGTGCCTGCCGTGCTCACACAGGTTCTGGGGCTTGCAAAGTCTCGTGACTGCAACGTCACCAGATTAAACCCCCCATTGCACAGCCCCACAGCACTGCATGGACAGACAGAAAGACACACTGAGATCCCCCTCGTGTGCAGACCCACAGGGCTGCCCCCAGGGTGCCAGGCAGGGCAAGTACCCTTACAGGACCAGCTGCTAAAAACAGCAGCTTCAGTCCAGGCATGAAAAAGACTGTGAAACAAGGGAATTCCTTAGAAAAACAGCAACTTCAAGTCCTCCCCTCTACATGGCAAAGTCCTCCTGAGAGCACTGGATTGAACACGTCCCCTGGGGACAGCACAGTGTCACCCCCTTCAGAGCCAGCAGGACAAGCTGTTTTGTCATCACTCCATGGTGTGAGCCCTTTCCTCCTTCCCATCCTCCATCCTCTCCATCTTCCCTCGGGTGACCTCTGCCCTGGAGGAGCACAGAACTGTGCCTAGCCAAGCTTTCCCCTCCCTGCCCAGGGCCACTGCAAGTTCCACAACAGCCACACAAGAGCACAAGGCATCAGTTTTACACTTATTTTTGTAAAAGGAAAGTTCTCAGACAATCCTTTCCATGAAAAGTCCCCCTGACCACATCTCTGATCACAGCCACTGCTGAGGACACCCGGCATGACCCTTGGATTGCAGACTGACAAAACTCAACGCTGGGTACCCCAGAAATCCAAGAACCTTGATGCTACTCTGGTTATTCAGGACATTTCCCACCAGTGATGAATAGGAAGGTTCAGAACAGCTTCTCCAACTGCCAGTGTTGGGACAATTTACATTTTCTCTTTTCACATCATCCACAGTGAAAAATCAAAAGACCAAGGTACAGATGTAGCACAGCTTTAACAGGTTTCATAGTTTGCCAAGAGTTCTCTAATCCATTTCAAATTCCCTTTAACAACAGGATTTTTTCAATGTTTGCATTTGAACTGTGGGTGATTAAACAACAAGCAGCAGAAAATTAATATGTTAAATTCAAAGCCACAGAAAAATAGATAATCTCATTGTCCAGTGAGAATCCCAGGAATCCCTGAGTTTCCAGGAACAAAAGCTACAGCTCACTCAGGCTTAGGTCTTAGCAGAATTAACATTGCTCAATAGCAAGTACTGATTGTGGGGTTTTTTACCAACCTACAATACAGAACTTGGCTAATACTTAAACAAATAAATAAACCTTATTTATATTTAAAGAAGGAAGAAAAAAAAACTAAGAGAGGTCAGATATGCCACAGAAAGCAATGAATGCTATGGATTCAGAACCACATCTGAAAACCTCTTCCAGGTCCCCAGGGACAACCACAGGACGCTGCTCCCAGCCAGGCAAATTGGAAATGTGAACAATGACTCCAGATTTTCTGTTAAAATTCATTGAGTTTATTACTTGGTTGTGTTTTTTCCAAAGGACACTTTGCACACAGAGACCAGTGCAGGCTCAGGGTGCCAAAACCTCTCCCTGTCCTGTTTAGCAGCACATATTGATACCGTAACGGAGTTTCAAGGACCTGGCCCAGATCCTCCTGACAGAATGAAAGGATTTTCCTCGGGGCAATGACACCATGACCAGACCTCACTGATGGCAGCACAGTTCATGGGCAACGTGGAGAGACAAGGACCTGAAGGAGTTCAGATGCTGGCAGAAGTGATGCCAAGTATTTTTTTGGGAAAAAAGCCAACAAAACAAATATGACTTCTAACATGCTCCTGGAATCTCTGCCTCTAGAGACCCCCTTCCTTGTAGCAAGACCTGTTTTCCCCTCAATCCAGAGGGATGGAGTGGGGAAAAGCAGACAGGAAGCCACCAATCCCCCTGCCCACAGCAACAGGGTCAAGATGCAGTCCTGCTGTTGGCTTAAAAGGAGCTGGAGACAGGGATTTACCCCTGACAAGAGCAGGGAATCCCATATTCCCTGGGCAGGAGGAGGCAGTGGTACCTCGTAGGTGTTAGGGGCAGAGGCTTCTCTCACATGTGCACTGCTGAAAGAGAAATACACAAAGACAGGGCTCAATCAGCCTGGGGACAATTAATGCTATCATTGGAGCAGCCTTGTTGCTCCATTCTGTGCAGGGAGGCACAGAACTGCAGCCACAGCAACAACCTTCCTGTATTTACATACCTATCCCTTGAATGCCCTGTTGATGTCCCTGCAAGAAAGGACTCGGTAAAGCACTGCAAATTAGTGATATAAGAAGCAAAATACATTCTGCATTGCATGATTTAAACAAAAAATACTCTCAGATGGGGAGACCTAAAAGTAACAATATAAAGGCAGAATGAAACATTTTGATCTGCTGAATGCCTTTATAAATATTTGAGTATCATTTATTTATGTTTTCCTTCTTTTCATTGTAAAGCAGGGTTTTCTGACAAAAGCCCTCGTTCGGAGAGCACTGTGCGTTATTATTTAACTTCCTAAAAGCAACATCAAAGGCTTGAGTTTAAAGCTTTAAAACAAATGAACTATTTGCAATATTTTAAAGATTTAGAGATGAGAAGAGCAGGAGCTCTCCACAGCTCAGATCTAAAGGTCTCTGTGGTCTGTGCTGGGCAAGGAAGACACAACAGCACTGCCAAACGCCGGGGAACAAAATCCCTGACATCCTTTTGCAAGCACCAGCTGTAGCATGTGCCCAGGACTGCCAAGATGCTTCAAGTTCAGCCATTCCCCCTCTCATCATTGCATTTCACCTGCAGTTGCCCTCTCTCCTCTTCCAGCCATCCCACCATCCCTGTCAGGACCCCAGACTGGGTGCTGGGTGTCACCTGGACCACAGGCAGAGTCCCCAGCAGGGACAGTCTGCATCACTGGCAGTGCTCAGACACAGATCCATTCCTGTCCTGGCTGTGCCATGATACACTCTGAGTGATCCTGCCAGAAGAAAATTGGCCTGTGCTGTGTCTGGCACCTGTACCTGTCATGGGAACATGTGGCTGTTCCTGGCACTCACACAGAGGATAATATGACAAATTTCTCCAGCTTTGTAAGCTGTTGAGACAAAGACTGAAAGCTCTCCTGAGAGGAGCTCTCTGATGGATCAGGTCCTTAAGACAAGGCACAAAAAGTGCCCCCAAGCTGCAGCCACCTCTGGAAACCTTTCTCCACACACCCAGGACATGGACACCTGCACCCATCCCACCTCAGTCCATTCTCAGTGAACAAGCTCTGCCCTGCAATCCAGCCTGTCACACAAACAAAGCCCCTCAAGGCTTCTTCACGTGGAGGCAAACACAACTGAGCCCCAACTGAGCAAGCAGCAGATCTGGTCTTCATTTCCTAACCCATCCCCTGCTCGCCTCTCTCTGATGCTTAAATCCCTGATGTGCTCAGACACCACAACTGCCCCATATCTTTTGTCTGGTCCCAGGCTCTCCAGAGCCAGGGCAGGCTGATTTGTCCTGCACAAATCCTGTTCAGACCCCAGCACCACCCGGCAATACTCACAGCACTCCTCAGCTCTCACAGCTAATAAATGGTCAAGAATCAGGATTTGCCTTTTAGTAACAGCTAATCACCACAGCTGCAGTGAGTGTAAATCTGCAGAGCTCCACCAGCTTCACTTCTATATACAATAAAAATATAAAACCTTCATTAGGTGTTATGCAGTTTGTAAGAAAATCCCTAAATTAATTTATTCAGGAGGGAAAAAAATTAAGAGAACATTAACTTTCAAACCTATGCCAAGACCATTTCCTTATTGGTTTGCTCTGAGACAACTTAGTTTAGGTCATACAAACTTTAAATCCCTCAAACACATTATGAAAATCTTAAATTCCACCTAAACTGGCTGAAATTATGCAGGCACCTTTAAAAAAAAAAAAAAAAGAAAGAAAAAAAAAGCAGTTTGCGTTTTAAAGCAGAATGGACTCAGCCATCCATTAAATATGACAAGGTCTGCATTTTATTTAGACATTGCCATTAATAATGAAATGATGTATGATTTCCATTCCTGCAGTTCTTCCTTCCCTCCACAATCAATTATGCATTTAAGAAAATATTTACTTGTTATAAAACTCTTCTAATTAAGCATTACTGGTATGAGTTTGAACAAATCAGGAGATGATCTCTAAGATGCATGACAGAATATGATGCTGTGCTTCAAAGAGTCATTTATTCCTGTCTGGTAGAGAAAAAAAATCCTCAGAAGTTAAGGGGATGCAAGGTTCAGTGCAAAACTGCAGATGCCACCATCTTTCTGACCTCAAGAGGTAAATCCTACTTGTGAGAAGGTCCTTGGGGCTACTCGTGCTCCTAAGGAAATAAAATGTGTCCCAAGAAAATTCACATGGGAAACTACATGTGAATGTTGAGAAGATGAGGAAACACTTTCCCAAAGATTCAGACATTTCCAGGTTGTTCCTGAGCAAGTAACAGGCTCCTAGAAGTAAATTGAAGAGTGGTGGCAGTGCCCAAACTCTCTTGAGACTGCGAAGATCGTTGCTGTCCTGGCAGGCAAAAGCTGGAGCTCAGGGCTGCCCTTGACCCCCATGGTGACATTCACAAACACATTTTGAACTCCCTCGTTGCAAATGCAATTCCCTGGTTCCTGAGCAGCTGGCACACCCTCCTACTGTGGGTAGGGACAACCCCCGAGGGCAGCCGAGGGGTGCAGGTCACCCAGCTGTGCCCCAAAGTCCAGAAACAAGGAGCAAACCCACAGCATTTACAGCTCCCCTCTGCTCCCCAGGGTTTACTGGGCACACCGGAAATCCCACAAATCCCAGCACGTTCAGGAAAAACCTCTCCAGCCATGCCAGGGGAGCTGTGCCCTTCCCAGCCCTACAGAGGCTGAAGGCTGCCTCACGGAGGTGGCGCTGGAGGTAGGAAGGGAAATGGAGAGAAAGTGGCTGGAGGCCAGAAAGCAGCAGCCAAGGAGAGAGCAATTAGGATGCAGGAGCTGCCAGAGATATGGCATCACCAGAGATTTACTGTGCGTACACACCTCCCTCCCTGCTCCCAATGTACTCGCTCTTTCTTTCTGTCCATATACATACAGTAAATCTTCGGTGACTCCTTATCTCCCAGCCTGCTTCTAGATCCTAATTGCTATCTATCTCTGTCTGCCTGCCACTTCCAGGTCTCCCAGCCTCTTCTCTTGCAGCTCTCGGCCCCTCCAGCAGCCTCCCTGCTTTTCCCACCCCCTCCTGTTCCTCTGCCTGCAGGCGGGTGGGTTCTACATGGCATGGGGACAGGCAGCCAAAATTTCCCTTTCTCAAGCAAACACCGCGCCCCAAAACATCCAAAAGAATGCTCTGCTCATGGCACGAGGCTGCCAGGGCAGGGCTAAGCCATGGGAGCACAGCATGGGAGGAAAAACTTGTTCCAGAGGAGCCCAGCTCTGCTCTAACACCACCAGCTTCTTCCTCCCTGCCCCACCCAACCTCCTTTCCTGGGCATCAGCTGGCAGCACCTTCCCAGGCTGGCAGCACCATCCCAGGCTGGCAGCACCATCCCAGAGCCAGGGCACTCAGAGGGTGCCTTCTGTGAGGCTCAGCACGGAGCTCGCTCGGTTTCATTTTTATTTACTACTATTCTTTACTACTATTTATTTATTCGCTCCTATTTTTATTTCACTTTGAACATGCCCAGCTGTGTCATCTTGGTTTTGCTGAAAATGTAAACAAAAAAGAAAAAAAAAAAAGCTGCGCTCAAATGCAGCCTTTCATTGCATGAATACATTTCCCATCCAACGCAGCTCCCGTGCTCCCACCCTGGAATTAGAACTTAAAATAAGGCGACATCGTCACTGTACAGTACATCTATTCCCCCCTCCAATGTTTTGTTCATTCATGCTATTAATTCTTTTTGAAAAACAAAAAATATCAAGGCTTTTAATAGCTCAGTTTGCTTCTTGCAAAGCAGGAGGGAACAAAAAAATATAAATAAAACTAATTTACATTCCACATAGTTACAAACCTGAGTGTCTCTGCTTTTTCCTAGCAAAATGTCATGCCTGCTTTTAGTCTTTGACACAGAATTGGTCACCAATTTTTTTGTTTTGAGCACTGAGTTCAGTTTTTATCTTGCGAAATGTAACTTTACTCTAGTGATCTCTAAGCCTGAGGCTTTTTGGTTTGGCTTGACAGTAATTATATGGATGTTGAGAAAGGGAAGAGCGTTCCTTACACTTCATAATTCTACCATGCTTCTGTGCTCAGAACAGAGAAGGAATATTTTCTCTTTCACAGAGATGACGATCCAAAAGGAAGATACAGAACATACTGTGCAGAAGAAAACATCCTTGAAGAATCCTGCAAACCACAATGCCAAGGCTGCATTTGTAACTCTGCCTTTGGCTCTTAGCAAGGGAGCAATTAGAGAGGGAGAAAGAAGAAACAGAGAGAGAGAAAAGTGAAAGAGAGAAGAAAGTGAAAGAACAATATTTTTTAAAAAAGAGTGGTAAGTGAAAGGATGAAGTGGAAGAGGAGGAAAAATAAAGGAAAAGGCAAGGAGAAGAAGAGAAAAAAGGGAGAAGGGAAAAAGGAAAAGGAGAAAGGGAAAGGAGAGAGAATGCGAAGATGGGAGAGAAAACAGGAGAGAGAATAAAAAGGGGGGAAGAGACAAGAAATGAGAAAAGACAAAGCAAAAATAGGAGTGACATAAATATAAGCGGGAAAAAAAAAAAAAAAAAAAAAAAAAAAAAAAGAGAAAAGGGAGAAAAGAGAGGTACAATGAGGAAGGCAGGGGGAAAAGGAGAAGAAAGAAAAAGCAGAGAGAAGGAAAGCAGAGGGGGCAGGAAGGGAGGGGTGGTCCCCGCAGCGCCCCGGGGGCAGGAGCCACGCCGCGCCCCCGGCCCGGCCCGTCCCGAGCGCTCCCGGGAGACGCCGCGGAGCCGCCGCTGTCCCGCCCGAGGGTCCCTGCCCCGGGCCCGGCCCCTGGGCGGGCTGGCAGCGCCGAGCCCCCGATGTGAGCCCCGATTCACGGCCCCGACAATGGCAGCTCTGAGAGCGGGCGGGGGGAGCCGGCCCCAGAGCCTCCCGCTGCCCGCGCTCCGCCGCTCTGCACAGCCGGGATGCAGAGCCGAGCGCGCTCCTAAATTAGCTTTACCATAAATCTTTTAGGCTCTTAAATAAATAAGTAAATAACACTGCTCCCTTTTGCCCTCTTTTCTTTTTTTTTCTTTTTTTTTCTTTTTCCCTCTCGGCAGCAACTTGCTACTTGCAAACTTTGCACAAGGCTTTGGGTTGGTTTNTTTTTTTTTTTTTTTAGCATGTAACTCTTCATCAGCCTCAAGCCCTTGGACTTCCCTGACAGCGGTAACAGGAGACCCGTTGAGTCTGAATTTTAAGGGTTTTGGTTGGGGATTTTTGTTTTGTTTTTTTTTTTCTTTTTCCCTCTCGGCAGCAACTTGCTACTTGCAAACTTTGCACAAGGCTTTGGGTTGGTTTGCTTCCCTGCTTTCAAATGACATTATGATTTTAATCAAAACGGACTGGTTTCTGGAGAAGGCCAGAGCAAACTGGGACGGGGAGGCAGCTCGGCTGGGCGGTTTACAGCAGTTCAGAAGAAGGTTTTGTAAACAAACACGGCTCAGAGGTAGAAAAGCAAATACAGTGGGTGAAATTTGGCCTCCTCCAAAGGCGATGGCACGGCTCAATGGGGCCAGTATTTTCACATCCACACACAACTTTTCCTCCAGCAAACACAAAACCAACAGAGACACAGGTAATGGAGAAAACAGCTCCAAAACTGCATTATTATTATTATTGGTGTTGTTGAAGCAATTTGATGCTGTCAGGCAACTAAAATACAAGTAATGACTGAGTACAGGGAGCAAACACTCTGACAGGTTTTCTGGCTAACAGAGACCTCCTGCCACTGCAATCTGCCCCAAGCACAGGGCAACATCGTGGCCCCCAAGCTGGCCCAGAAAGGTCACAGCCTCACTGGGTGCTGATCAGGGCTCCTGCACAGCAAAACCTCAGAGAAACCAGAGACACAAAGGTTTAGCTTTCTGCTATCCAGATATTTCACTTGTAGAGCGTAGGGGAAAGGGTGGAAAATAAAAGAGAACTAGATAAGGTTGCAGGATTGGGTTATGTGGGGCAAATAAGACAGTAAATCCCCTAGAATCAGTGTCAGTGCTCCTCTGGCCACTTCCACAGGCTGGGATTCCAGTGAAGAGCTCAGGCTGGGCTGAGTATGGTTCTTTCCCAGCACACCCAGGCAGAGCAGGCACAGGCCTCTGCACCTGCAGCTCTGTCACACCACACACAGGCACACCTGAGTGACAGGAAGAGAAGCTGCTCCCAGGAGGGAGAGATGCACACTCTTATTAAAAAGCAGAAATTGAAGTCCCTCTGTTTGGCTTGAACCTCTCCCATTTATTTCCCCACCCCACCTAACTGCTCAAACACAGCACCCACCTGATGCTGCTGGGGAAAGAGCCAAACCCTGAACCCCAACAGAGCTCACCCCATGAGCAACCTCGCCGAGGTGAGAAAGGGCTCCCAAAGCAAACCCAGGCCTGAATGTGGACTGAGGTGAAGCGAAAAATCAGTCAAGAGCTGCCAAAACTATGGGCCAGGTGCTGCCAACGCTTCCAGGGCCAGCACAGGGAGCTCCAGCAGAGGTGGCCA
This sequence comes from Rhadina sibilatrix, assembly GCA_013400275.1. Classification (NCBI taxonomy): domain Eukaryota; kingdom Metazoa; phylum Chordata; class Aves; order Passeriformes; family Phylloscopidae; genus Rhadina; species Rhadina sibilatrix. Next base: position 31,799 of record VWYO01014421.1, on the reverse strand, counting down.
TCCCACTGCTGCTCAAGTCTCTGCTAAGGGCTGAGCAAGGTGAGCTCTGAACCAAGGTCTAGGCTTCTACTGGCAGATGCATTTGGGACCTTCTCAAAGCCAGGGAAGACCCCTCTAGACAGGGAGAGCTGCTGTGTGACAGTTTTTGACATTGGAGCCATACCCCATCTACCTTTGTCCCTTCCTTCCTCCAGAAACAGGAGCATCAGATTTAAAAAAAAAAAAAAAAATCAAAGGGAAAACATTAATAAATAATAATCAAGATCATCTGCAGTTTTAATGATAAGCTATTTAATGAATTATAAAGTACCTATAACTCAAAGTATGAGACCGTACATTGTCAAAACTGGCATTAAAGTGTATGGAGATAATTAGGCAATAATGACCTCCACAGAGGGCTTTTCCTGGGAATTAATGACCAGTCGGGAGGAGCTGATGGCTCAAGGCACAAGCAAGGGCCATTAACCCCAGCTGGTCATTAATACTCAGGAAATGCCCAGCTCTGAGGCCCTTATTGTGAGTATATGACAAAATAAAGGGGGAGCTATTATGAATATCTGAATTAGTGAGCTTATGGGAAAGGTGAGGCTTGCAGGTACATCGGGCCCATCCCTCAGCTCTGGTACTCCTGCAACTGGGAATGCTCAGGAGGTCTGGGGGCTCTGCCAGCAAAACCAGAGCCTGTGAGGCATCTTTGCCACCACAAAGAGGAAAAAAAAAGAAAAAAAACACACACACACACAAAAAAAAAAAAAAAACCACCAGAGGTTTTGTTTCAACTCAATTTTTAAATATTAAATCCTTGTGCTATTAGCAGCTCCACAGCCCATGTCCCAAGCTCATCTAACTAAGTGGCATGTCATGTAACAGAAGACACACTTTTGGGATCATCACAGCCAAACTCAGCCCCTGGAGCAGCCCTGGGCACTACTGGGAGCAGGACCCCAGAGTCAGAACAGCCTCATTTCATCCCAAACCCACAGGCACCTCTTCCCAAACTCGCCGCGATTTCAGGGGCAATTGGAAGAAGAGGAGTGTCATCTTCTGCCGGGGCAAAACAAAAGCTGATGCACAGCTGATCCCCTGTGCAGGACTTGCATCGTTCCTGCCACGCACGGCACTGCAGCATCGGGAGCATCAACGCAGAGCCAAACACCAAATCTCTCCCGTCCCCAGGAGGGCGTGAAAGAATTTGGGGAGACAGTCCTCTGGGAGTGATGCCCCGATTCCCGCTCCCCACTGTAAACAGAGAGAGGAATTAGCTTGGGCTGCTTTGCTGGGTAATGAAGCCCAGCTGCCCGCTGCTCCCAGCCCTGTTCGTGCTGATCTCCCTGTCCCCGCCCCGACAGCCACCAAGGAACGGGGGATTTGTACCTCTGAAAGCTCGGAATCAACATCTCCATTTTCCCCCGGCTGGAGAGGGAGGGGAGGAGGTGTCCATCCCCCGGCACAGCGCCCACCCCGCTGCAATTATCCAGCCTTGTTCTAAATAAACCCTCAGGGCAGAGAAGGGACTTGATTTCCCTCTACAGCCCCTCTGGTCATTTATTTACCCCAGTGCCATATCCCTGCACTGAACACGCATCGGTGTGCCCAGGGCTGACAACCCCGGAGCGTTTTGCCCTGTAGGATCACAGCAGATGCAAATTTTTCACCTCCACAAACAAATCCGTGATGGCTGTAAATATTTCCAAATGATTCTCTGCAGCGATCAGCACTAATCACGCTGTTTGTGAGAACGCAGCGGCGATGCTTGTTGGCAAAATAAAGGATCTCTAAGTTTCTCACAATCTGGAAAGGAACCCAGAGCAGCTCAGCCACAGCGTTTCTCCTCAACTGTTTACAATCGATCAGAAGGGAAAAAAAAAAAAATATTAAGTATCCCACTGGCAATGTGGAGTTCCCAACAATTGTACATTAAAACCCACTATTGCTCAGCATAGGAAAATCACCACATCAGGAAAATTAGTACTTGTTAGTACATGTAATATTCAGAATCACGGGGAGAATAAAAGCAGCAATGCAGAAACTGTTATCAGCAGAGGGGAAATTATTCGAGTATGCATTTGAGTAATTCTGCATTTTAATTTAACCCTTTGAAACATTAATCAAACCATGGCTAATTATAGGAATTAAGGAATTAAACGATGGAATCTTCTAAAAGATATTATTTAAAAGGCAGTTTATACAATTACTTGTATAGATGTTTGCTTTAAAGAGGGAAACATTTCTACTGTAATGAAAAGGGTCTTAGAAAATTAAATTAACAAGAGGGGACCAGGCTGATATGAAACTAAATTAGCATCAAATGCAAATTACAGGGTACTTAATGGTAGAAACAGGTGCAGAGCAGGTCCCTAAATGAGATAAATGAATAAAACATCCCTCTGCACAAATGTGGAAGCTGACACAAAGTCAATGATATGAATAATTCAGCAGCCTCAACACTGCTGTTGAGGTCAGCTTTCCTTGACCTTTGAAACAGGAAGTAAANATCCAGATTAAAAAAAAAAAAAAAGAAGAAAACCAACAATACAAAAGCCACCAAAAATACAAGTCCACAGTATGCATGTGAAAATGTATAAAACATATATGAGAGATTTTAGGTCACAGTATGATCTAAACATGTTCAGAACGAAATGGTTTCATCTTTCAAAAATAATTTAGTTGTGCTAAAGGGGATATTAATAGAGCCAAAGTCATTGTATCCCAGGCATTAAAGAAATAAAATCATTTTTAAGTAGCTGCTCAAAGCTCAGTGATCAGTCATGTTCTTTGCAATAAACTTTTTTAAAAGGAACAGAAAGATTTCTTTTCTTGACTTTTTACCTAAGCTACCAATTTAGTCACCATCGCATTTCAAGCATTGAGAAGTCACAATTTAAACTGTAAACCAACCTAACAACAGTGTGTAGAAACACAATGTGCAGAAACGTGAGAGGACCTTGAAAGCAGAAAATATACATGTAAATGTATTTTATATTGCTATCTTAAAATGTAAATAAACCCTAGAAACAAATCCTTGTATCCCAAAGAATGAATACTTCTCTCTTAAAGAGACAGAAATATGAAGCAGCTGCCTTAAAGCCAGTGGAATATCTCCAAATTTACATCCTTAGAACTAAATGAAGACTATTTCTGTGCCTTTCCCTGTGACAAAATACTCAGCTAAAAGCATAGCTCATGTAATTTCTGACTACATGTATGCTCCTAATTTAAATTGAATTTGGCACTTGAACAGATTAATAAGGTATGACAAATAACTAATTTCTCCAAACTGGAAGAAAAGAAGAATATCACCCCTGCAGCTTGTCTTCTAGGGCAACAAAAGATGTTAAGTTTTCTCTGCTCTTCCCTTTGTTGCATTAATCTCTCTTTACCTGCTTACCTGTCATCTGCAGAACTTGTGTCTATTACAGTTATTTGGATTGATTTCTATTAATTAATTTTATTTTCTCTGTTTTAGGCAGGGGAAGCCAGGAGTGGAACTGCAAGGGTGCACCTCTGCCTCCAGAAACTTTGGTGAGGAGTTCAGGCCAGCCTCAGCAGCAGCCACCCTGGAGATGCATATTAATGAGATAAACAAAATAAAAACCCAGCCCTGATAAATCCTAATCCCTTGTGGCCCAGGCAGCAGGGGCAGTTTGGGGGCTGAGCTCGGGCTCTGCTCAGCACCAGGGATTCTGTGCAAAGTGGCTCCCTCCAAACGCCAGCTCTGAGAACCCAGCTGGTTCTCATTTCCAAACAACCAGTTTCTCTATCCCCAAGTGCTAAAGAAAATAATCCCAGCAATCCATGACTACACGCTTTCACAGGGACAGCAGTGAGAATTTGATTGTAGAGATAATTAAAGTCATTCCTGAAACTTGCAAGGAAAAGAAGCCAGGGGGGAGAGGAGGGGGCCAACAGGGACAACGATGCTCATGTTTAGCTCGGGTTTAAATTGAACTGAGCTTGGAGAAGTGGGGACACACACACTGCTTTTGGGGAATTTGTTTTCCTGAAAATTCTGTCTTCTTCACCCTAACAGTTAAAATTTGCAAAGAAAATCTAATAGACTGTGGCAAGTAGGAAGATTAGGATGAGGTTTGGAGCCTGGCTGTTCCTAATTTGGCAAGAGTATCCAGAGGGAAATGCTTTCACATTCTGGTAAACTTGAATAAAATTACGCACAGCCACTTCGATTAGAAGGGTTTAAAGGGAAATGATACCATAAAAGCAATAAAACCCACTGCTATCTGCTTCAAACACTGAAAACATCTTTTTAAAATTAATGTTTCCTGCAGCCCTGTCATGAGTTAGGTCTGAAATAATTTTAATATTAACAACACTCAGGAGCAGGTCAATCTAGAGCCAATCACATGACTGCATTAGTCTTCTACATCTTTCCAAATGTCCTCTGCATCTTTCCAAAACAGTGGAGTAATTTACACCACTCCAGCTGGTGTAAATCAGCAGGGTGTCCCTGGCATCAGGAGAGATGGGAAACACTGGCCTCACTAAAAAATAGTCACAATGATGATGATTAAAAGGAAAAACAAAAAAAAACCACCCAAACAACAAAAATAAAAGCTTGCTCCCAGCAAAGCTAAATTGTACAACCCCCGTGTCACACGTCTGCTCTGACCCTCGTCATCCTGAAATGGGTGTGAAATTCAGAGATGGAGAGAAAGAGTTTAAAGCACTTGTAATCTCTCCGTCTGCACTATCTGCCTTGAGCAGGAAGGAGGGATCCGCTCAATGAGAGCTATTCAGGGCCTCTCAATTAACCTGATTAGTTCAGCACGCTGCTCTCATGAATGACACCTTATCTTGGAAATGAAGGAAAAAAAACTTCCTTCCTTCTGGAGATACAGGCGGCCCCTAAAGCCAGCGCAGCGGCGCCCACGGGCCGGCTCCCCATCACCCCGGGGAGCTGCTTTTGGGGTGGGCAGGCAGCCCAGGTGGCCCAGGCAGGGAGGGGCTCCTCCTCTTTGAGGCCCATCCAGGCACATGATGGGATTTGGTGGCGGGGGGAACCCTCCCGGGGGCAGCCGCAGGTACCGCGACCCCCAGGGACGCTGCCGAGTGTCGGAGTCTGGAACTCGTTTCATAGGTGACAGATTAATGAGCAATAACTGGGTTACCATGGCAAAAAGCATTCCCAAAATTCTCTTTTGTTTTCCCAAGAATAGTCTCCCTATTTTTTTTTTTTTTACCCCCTCCAAATCATGCCGCTCTGCAATAACACAAATATTAACTAACAGCGTGTTACTCTTTGGAGTGTGGATGTCAACAAGGCTGATTGTTACACACAAACGCCAAGGATTAATCAGGGAAGAGAGGTATCTCAATTACAATTATAATGCTGAAAAACTCAAATTTATGAATGGCCAGCCAACTTTGAAGACATTTATTAGGGAAATTCCAGTGACTTCAAAAGTATTAATGTACTAATGAAACATTAGGGCATGATGTATTAATGCTCTTGTAATTTCTGACAAATTGAGTTACCATTGTCACAGCAGGGCAATCCTTCAGGAAAAAAAAAAAAAAAAGGAAAGTTCCTCTCTCCTGCCACGTGGTACACGACAGATGACAATTTATGTACACATAATGGGGTTCAGCGAGAAGTTTTCCTCCTACACCACAGTACTGTTTATTCCATTTTTCAGAATGCTACAGCTATTATGGAGCTGACTGTGCTTTAAAAAAAAAGCCTAGGGATTGTCTTGCCTAAACAGCTCCATAGGGCAGAGACTGTCCCATTGTGCATCCCTCACTCAGCAGCTTCAGAGTCCAGCAGGACCCAGTAACACCAGGCCATGGTACCAACAGAAAGACCCAGAGACAAGAAGAAAAGCTTTACAGAGCTGCTTTTAGCACATAAACCCCAGCAGGACAAACAAATTCTGACCAGGACCACAGAAAACTCCAGGGCACTCATTTGTAACACAGCTGAATTTCCTCATTTTTCTTTAAAAAAGGGTAAATCCTGATCCAAGCTGCAGGTCCTCTCCTTCTCTTGTCTGTAAAACCCTCAGAAAGATATTCCAGGTTGTAGACTCCCCTCTGCAGCCAAATCCCAGCTCGTGCAGAACTGTGCCAGAGATGTGGAGGCACCTGGAGCAGCTGGGAGGGGAAGCGACCATCAGATCTTAATAGCTCTGAGTGTGGCTAATTTTATTCTTCTTTCAGAGCAAAATACTTTATAATGAATACAGAATACATTTCTCCTCTCCTTGTGTCATCTTTCTACAAAATTTGAACTAGGTAAAGTGGTTTTTAACATCCACTTATCAAAGTGACTTAACATCTGGGAAGTCAGCCAATGGTTATGTAGTGATGCAGATGCCAAAAAATCCAACTGAAGGATTATATTGAGGGAGTTTACAGAGGAGACCTGACTCAACTGGGTGGAAGTTGATGGTTATCCTGGTCAGGAAAGCCTGAGAGTCTCCCTGGAAAACCGTGGATAAAAATTAAGGAAAAGTTTTGTGGTTTAAATTGCTTATTTTTAACCCATTGTAGACAATGGTTGTATCCTGCCCCAGTAACTTTTTCCAAAGGCAGATTTTGGAATCAACAAATGAATAGTTTGTCAAAGTCCAAAAGGAGATGAACAGAAAAGGATTTTCTGCCTCTGACAGTTGAGACAACACTAAGAGGAAGATCATTTTTTGACTGCTAGAAATTCACATTGGAATATTAAGTCTAACATTTAGTTACATAAAATTAATCGGTTCCAGGGTCACAGTCATGCCACTTAAGGATGTCTTCTCTTTTCTTTAATTAATCTTTGAAAAACATGACCTAAACATTCACCTAATTGAATTATGTGTTTAGCTGAATGTTTGCAACTCTGATTAGAAAGTCAAGGTGAGAGGAGCACTAGGAAAACCTAAGAATCAAGCAAGCCTATACGACCCTGGCATTGTGGCATCACTTTTTTTTTTTTTTTTTTTTTTTTTTTTTTTTTTTTTTTTTTTTTTTTTTTTTTTTTTTTTTTTTTGGTAGCACCATTTTTCATCTCTTTTTAGCCCAGCATGGTGCTGGAAGAATTAAAGAAAACAATGAAAGAACAACTGAGTGTACAGGGTAGGATTTACTGGCATTTACTTTTAATTCTATGGTCCTTTGCTCTGTGGCTTATCAGCCCTATGTCAGCCCTTTTTCCTCCTTTATATTTCATGAGGGGACCCACATGCTGGTACTGAGAGACAGAGCCCAAGTGTCTGTAAGCTTTTTGTCAGGTAAAAAAGAGAAGAAAAAGGAAAGGAACAAGAGGAAAAGCAAAGCTAAGAGGCATCTATTAGATGTCACTAGGCTTTTGTATTCATGTCAATGATTCAGGATTAGAGTATTTGAAATAATCTTATTGAGAGAACTCAAAAGCCCCACAGAGGGAAAGCCTGCTCGGTAGCATATGGCAGAGCAGCAGACAATATCTTATTAAGGATGTGTTAGCTAACACCATTACTTTTTATATTACATTACTGAACTCTGGTGCCTCAGCCCGTTAGCGAGATGCCGTAGTTGTGGAATGCCAGATTGGACGAGTTGTTACAAACCCAAAAAGATTTGGCCAGGCCTCGTGGCACGGCGGGGGTGGGGAAGGGGGGTTGGCAGTGGGATGCTGCTCCCTCAGCCCTCCCCGGAGCCCCGGGAAGGGGAAATGATGTCCCCAAAGGAGGGGGACAGCACCCAGTGCCCTCCCACCCTCCCCACCTCATTCCCCCCACTTCAGGTCGCCTCCTCTCTGGGAAAAACAAGGGGTACAGAGGGCAGCTGCTGCTCTAGCCCCAACAAAAAATCCCAAACTATTGCCAGACTCTGCTTCTTGTCAGATGAAGGGAATTTAATTTTGTTATAGTGAATGCTGTTAGTCTAAAAATCTTTCTTTGCTCTTGGACAAAAGCTTGTAATTGGAGAAATAGCTCTTTTTAAAGTTATCTTCATCTGCCTACACCTTTAGAGGCAGCAAGAAACCAAAGACAAAACAGCACTGTTCATAGCATTTCAATGATTGCTCTGAAAGGCTCTATATCTGGGTCACCTTACTACAGTCCAGTATATCATTTCAGTGACTTGATATAAAGCCTTTTAATAACTAATTTCATATCATTCACATATTAACAGCAACAGAAAATTCATATTCACATTTCCTATTTCCAGACGCCGTTTTTAAAAAGCATGTGGAAAATTATTCCTTCCACTTTTCTTCTTTAAAAAGAAAAAAAACACCTCTAAAATACTGTCCTTAGCCAAAAAAGTAAACACCCAGTTGATACAGTAATATATTCTGATCACAAACTACCTATGCAAAGTTGCTAATGTGACACACTGGGAACTTTGTATGGGTTTTCTGTACTTTTCCAGAACTGTTACAGAAAAAATATCATGATGTTACAGGAAAGGAGGAAAACTCATACCAACATTTCCCACTACTACTGCAGAGACTTGCTGCCTTCCGAGGACAGTGTTAAAACCATTTCTAGAAACTTAGTCACGATTTGCACAGTAACCTACAAGTGTTTCTCACTCTCTTTTAACTTTATTAGTTAGATGTTGTATTAAAATTAAATACTTCCAGCAGGCAGAAGTCCCTGTGAATTTAATACAGTTATTTTAATAAGTGTGGCAAATTACTTTATAAGAATACATTTTGGCGGCTGGAACACGCAAACATTTATGAAAACTCACGTGAAGAAAACAACTCACACAGCTCAGCTCCTGCAGAATAAAGCTTGGGTTGTGTTTTTATCAAGTAAACACTGGGATAGAGCTGAGGTGCATTTTTCATGTTCAGAAGAATTTTAGCTAATCTGCATTAAAACTGAGGATGATCTTTGCAAATACATTTCCCCATTGCTCTTATTCATGTATGCATTCCCACTGCGACAGCAAATATGGAAATAAATCAGGTGTTAAGATGGAAGAGGAAATTTATCCACTCCAGAAACTATGTGTGTATATATATGCATATGAGGAAAAGACAGGGTTTTTCCCCCCCACCACCAAAAAATTCCCCACTCTTGAGAGAGAAGAGCTGGCACTGAGCTGCATGGAGCCAGGGAGCCCACTGTGCCCAGCACATCCTCCCTGCTGCAGGACAGGCTTTGAAGAAGGAGTTCATATAAAGAAATCAATAGGTACGAAGAGCATATTTGAGGTTTTGTGACAAAAAACAAAGGGATGGATCACCCTGCCAGGCCCTGGGCTCCTACTGGGACCAGAGCATTCAGAGATTTCCTGGTGCTGCAGGAGGTCACTGCACCGAAGTTTTTAAAGCACCTCCAACCTGAAACAACCAAATCCTGCCACCTGAACGGAGCAGCAGAGTAATCCACGAGGTCTCAGTTAGACTCCTTTGCGCACATAAAAACCACAGGGTCTTCAGGACAGACTTGGAGGACTAAAACAAACCAATTCTGTCTCCTAAAATTGTTAACCCTTTCTGAGAGGGAGATTTTCAGAAAGATCCCAAGGGACTTACTGACATGGACAGGCTGACCTTGGGGCAGCAGGTCCAGCACATCCCATGTGTGCACCCAAGTCACAGCTGACCAAGCCCATGGCTACGGGTGAGCACTATCAGTCAAATGCCAAAAGTAGCAATCATGTCTTCAGTTCCCCCCATCTCCAGGACATTCCACACAAGTTTTTTAGTCTCCCTAGGAAAATCTCAATTTTTACTCTGCATCAGGAGAACCATTTCTCTTCAGGAATGGGATCATCTCCCTGCTTAGAAATTACAGAGCATTCAGCACAATGAACCTGCTTTGCAATAGGAGCCTCTGCTACATCACCAATGACATTAAATAGTAATAATCAAGCATAAGACCACAGCTAACTAAAGCCCCAGACACTAGCTGTGGATTCAAAAGCCATCACTGAGAGAAGCAAGTAACTATTAGAGTAGTGTGAAATGTTTGCAGTGAAACCCAAAACCACACAAGACTTTCCTGGTTTGGGATTTAATAACAAACTGAAAACTCAGAACAGGTTTGCTGAGAAACTCACAAACCTTCTGAGTGAAGCTCAGACCAAATTAAGTGTTTGCATAACACTTCTGAGATCATACAAAAATTCTTATACTTGGAAGCAGAGAGAAGAGAAATCAAACAAACAATAAGCAGAAGCTGGTTTGACCCTGACCAAGTTCATTCAGCCCCAAGAGCAAAACAAAGGAATTTATAAGCAGAAGTGATATGTGCCAACCCCAGCAGGCTGAAACCAAGAGATTTTTGCAAGAATCCTTGCAAAGTTACCCCCAGCTCTAGTGATTTCATCACCAGAAAGAAGACTGACACCACATGCATGAAGAACACTCATAGAGGGGCAAGCATGCAAGCCTGAATCTCAGTGTGAGAAGCATCTATTGATCAGAGTCTCCCATTTATCTCACAACAGCTCAAAATGCCTTTGGTTGCCTAAGTCATGTGGGAAATGTTCTGGGTAATGCTTCTCAGCTGCATCAATCACCAGCAAATCCTGGAGGATGTGTGTTTGGGTCCCTCCCCTCTCAGCAATGTGTGGGTTCACAGGCTCCCGGAGCTCACATGAAGCACTTGAGGCCAACTTCTGTCTCTGAACACCCTGCTTAGAGGCCATGGGGGTTTAGGCAGCACAGCCTGAAAAGACAGTCTGGGAGACATCTCTGTGCAGTGCTGAGGGTAGCTCTATCACCCAGCTTCTGCTCCTCTGACTCCTCCCTGATGGATCAATAATGTCCATCTAGCACTGGAAGGCGCACAGCAATGGGGGGCTTTCCAGCACAAAATTACAGATAGCAGCCAAATATTCACACCCAGGGGCATTTTGCACCTCGGATGTCTATCAGAGTGCTCCATGCCTGCCCTTCCTGCTCCTTCTGTGTGGAAAACCCACCCAAGGATCCAGCAGTGATGGGACCCCCAGGCTCCCACAGCCCCATCCCAGGTGCGAGCAGGACACTGGCAGACACAGCTTTGCCTGACTCCACACAGCCAGGTTCTGGTACCAACATGGGCAGGGGGACAAGGACAGGACAGGGCAGGGCACTCCTGCCAAGGGGCCACTGCCAGAGCACCTGGCATCTCCTGCCACTTTGCTGTGACACCAGTGCTGTGATGAGCCCACATCCCTGTAGGCTGGTGGGGATCAGCTGCAGCACTGGCCCCATCCCCTGCAGTAAAGCATCCCTCAGCAGCTCCCTCTCAGCAAAACCCAACTTGTCCCCTTGCCAAAACCTCTCCTGCAGGGCAATTTCTGCCTGCATCTCCTTCCCCCTCTCTCCAGATATGGAAAGCTACTGCAAAATGCATTATTTGCCACATCTACCTAAGCAGTGTGTTTGTGGGGAGGATGCAGGGAGTGTGATACAGTCCTCCCAGTTACTTTTCCACCTGCCTGGTATTTAGAATGAAAAGATGATCAGGCCTGTAAAATACAATCCACTACATGATGACTTGTAAAGCAGTAAAACAGAGGTAATGAGTTTTTCATGTCATTGCACAGTGAAATCCTACCCACAAACATAAAACTTTTCAATTACAGGCTGAAAGATTTCAAACCCATCGTAGGTGAGTTGAGTTGGCTAGGTGTGCTGGGACAGGTTACAGAGAGCCCAGATGAGCATCCTACATATGTTGGAAGCACAGAGGCTTTTCAGACACTGGTAGGAAGTCATGCATTAAAATGTACTTCGGTGTCATCTGATATCAAGGCACAGGAAATATTACAACCTCCAATCCGTGAGTCCCCACCCCTGCCCCATGGACAAGAGCTGTGATGGCACTGGAAAGGCACAAACCTCCTCATTGCTCCCAAACTGCATCCAAAATGCCACATGAAGACCTTCAGTGTACTGCCAGAGCAGGGCCAGAAGAAGCCTTGGCCATCCCCTGCCCCCAAAGGTCACACAGTCCCTCCCAGGGGAGCTCCAGCACGAAGCCCTTTGACTTCTACCTTACCTAAAAATAATCAATCCAAAAGATAGCCAGTGGCCAGATTCTCACTACAGGTCCTGCCTCTGAATATAGCAAAGCCAATCCCAGGTCACTGTCATCAGCTTGCCCAAGTACTCTGTGGGATGAGCCAGCAACTGCCTGTTTTCAGCCCTTTTTCCATGCAATGTCTCAAGCAGGATATATATGAGATATATATGAGATATATGGCATATATATTTTCTGTCACTATATTTGGGATTGCAGTGGTTATTCCTATTTTATCCTATTTACTCCTATTGACTGGATGCAGCCATAAAAGGTAAAGAAGCCCCAGCAGGCACTGGTAACACCATTAAATATCGGTCCTGACAATGGTAAATTGGGTTTAAAAGTTTGGAACAGAGTGCCAAGAGAGGAGCCTTTTTCCTGAACCAAGGAATAACATAAAGCCCCACTTTCTCCCCTATGTGACTTTTGTCATTATCATCTTTTCTGATTCTTACAAAGCAAACCTAATTAGGAAGCTCTCTCATTAGTCTTCCAGAAAAATTAGCACAGCTTATGCTAATTACTCCTGTAAAATTTAATAAACTCGTTGAAATGGGAATAGTCTAATGAGGTTTTATTTATTGAACTAAGATAACTGTAAGGAAAAAGGTTAGGACACCAGGATATCCAGAGTGGTAATAAAACTACAATTTATTCAATTTCTTCACAGGAATTTTATTGCAAACCTTTTAAATTCAAATATGAGTTACAATTTGAAAGTTAAATCAATCTAGAATTTAATTTAATAACAGGAAGTGCTCTGTGTTTTCTTTAAGTGTGATTACAATACAACCCTGCCACTGCACTCGTAGGAGGAATTGTGCATTTGTATTGTGACAATAATACCCCTTTTAAAATGAGTTCCTGTTCATCAGATCTTCATCTCAATGCATGTAACTGGATTAGCAATAAAATATACAGGCTATGCTAAGAAGATGATACAGACACACACAGATTTCCAAGAAACTTCCTTGGGATGACTGCTCTGTAATCATAATAGAATTATTTTGTTCTCCAGAGAAAATTTAAATCACTATTTTATATGAGAATAAATTTCTTTAGGTTCCTTTCACTCCTGTATCTGCTGATACTATAAAAGAGCAAAGTATAAAACAATTTTATAAAGAATAAAGTCATATCCTGTTTCAAACACAGCTACAGACTTTCTTTCTTAAAACCCACATTTTCATTAAAGGGAAATATACAATTGGATTTCACATATATCCAGGGTTTGAAGAAGAATACAACACATGTAACTTTGAAGTTGCCAAAGAGCCTTTTCTCAAAGTTCACCAAACCACCACAAAGCCAGAGCCCTCTCTATCCCGAGTCTCTCCAGCCTCATCAAAGAGAATTAATTAATCCCAAATAGTATTCCAACTTGTCAGAAGAGGATAGCATTTCCATGTAAGTACATATGTCAAAAATCCCATGGATAGATTCTACGTTAAACTCTATGTTAGGTCAGAGTCTGTGGATTCACAAGATTTGATGCAAGAGTTAGATTAAATCCATAGGCAAAGACTTGATCAGAGCATCAGGCATGTGGGAATGTTTTAGCCCAAATGGTAAATGAATTCTCTAAGCTCAGTGCAAATAAAAAATAACTAAATATGGCTTTGCATATCAATTGACATAATAATTAAAAACTGTGTGCATGGAGAAGCGACAATGGAGCACAACCAAACTCATGGCCTGGCTTGTGCAGGCATTTTTAATCACAGAACAATTTTAAAGGACTCGTTTTAAGGTAAAAAGGCTCCGTATACATCACTCCATCCTTTCCAAACCAAAGGGGACAAGGAAAATGAATAGGATAAATGTCACAAGAAACATCACTAAAGCCACTAACTGTATAAAGCACATACTTGCTTGGCCTAAATTGTTTGAACTAGCCCCAGCCAAGAAAAGGTTTTAAGTACCCTACTGGGACAGATGCGAAGCGGCAACAATAGAAGCCACACTAATGCAATCCAGGTAACACAATCCTGTTTCAAAAACACAGGGAGGGCTAATTACAGTACTGCTGAGTCAAATTTCTTATGCCATTGCAACCCACAGGAACAGGTCAAAATCAAGTGTTATTCAAACCACAGTCATATCAACCTTCTGTATCAAAGTCACAATTTAAAACCAAGTGAAGAACTTTAAAAGCTTAACCCATTCACAAGCCAAGTGTGATTCAGTGCGGGTGGCAAGGCAGGGTCTGTATTATCAGCTTTGAATTGTGTTTAGCTTGCATTTTAAGAAGAAACTTCAAAATTGGCAACTACTGCATCAATTTATGTAAAGACAGAGGAATGGATCTTGGTAGCTAAAGAGGGTTTTTTTCTGTACCTCTTTTCCTCATTTTGCAGGAAGCATGTAACAGCATCTCTGGCTTTCAAAATTTAAAATGATTTGCAACTGGCAGTTTTGCATACTAGATAGTTAAACAAAATATTTCTGTAAACCTGCCATTAGCATCTTAACATCTCACTTTCCAGTACAATGAAAAATTCATGTGAATTTTGTAGCTTTCATGTTGCTGAAAATGCCACTCTAACACCATGTTTATAGTGTTCAGCTCTGCAGCATGCTTATAAAACACAGCTCTGTACAGGTTTCACTGGGGGGCTTTCCCCCCCACACACTTCCTCTGGTGCTACCTGATGCTCAGAGAAGATGAAAATATGCTTAGTTAAAATAGATAGAGATATCTTCTGAGATCTAAACATTCTCAGGATTACTTATTACAGCTAATCAAAACATCTGCTATAAGCATCCAATAAAAGCACTTTTCTACCCAACCCATCCAAGAACTGGGAGCTGGGATGAGCACAAGGCTCTGGACTGCTCTCCAGTAGGGCCCCCAACACGTCAAACCCATTTCACCCTTGTTCATAAAATGGATGCTCTGGCATGGAAGACACTACAAACTTCATCCTTCAGGAATAACTCAGACAGCAATGCAAGGAGAGGCACGTGCTCTGTGTTCTCACCCCTGTGTGTTTGGGTAGCTCCCTTTGGGGTCCCTCTGCTCACGGATCACTGTAGGGTGTTGCCCTCCCCAGACCCTGACAGACACTTTTGGTACTTGGTGGCCATTTAACTCCTCTAGAGCAACACTGCACAATACCCTGGCTATCCCACACGGCTTTGGACAACTCATTTGCACAATTCAAATGTAAAAATGGCTCTTTGGCTACCATTTTGCATAATTGGCAAGCAACAGAAACTACACATGGCTCAACAGGAATAGATATATTGTACTACAATGATTTACTCAGTGATGTCAGATTAGCAATATGGATCTGTTTAAAAACACAATAATTAAGACAGGCAAAAATGAATTAATCAACTGACAATACAGTCAAAATAGTATTCCAACCAAAGAAAATAAGAGGAGGGAAAAAACCTTACGTTGCAAATCTATTTTCTTAACTGTTTTTATGCATAAATAAAAGCCTTAAAATGTAGATGGATTGCATCCAACAGAACTACAGTAGCTAAGTGATAATGATTCAAACATTTTTCAAATAAAAGTTAAATATTTATAAGCAGCCAACCACATTTCATAAATCACAAACTATTATTATTTTATTCCTGAAGCTTCCCTGGCATAGCATGTGAATTGAGTCACAGAAAGTCAGAAAGAAAAATCTCCTCTTTATGCACATGAATCAGTTACAAGAGCTGGAGCCCTCCAGAGAGCAGGGCGCTCCAGTATCCCTACGTTATCCCACATATGGCCCTTCCAAGGCAATCACAACAGCAAAGCACAACTAAATCTGTATCAAAAAAACGCCAAAATTTCATCCGTATATCCTCCTAATTCTTCCCCATTAGCAACACAGGGCAGGTGTTTCATTATAATGAGGAGAGGGAGGAAGGAAAAAAAAGAAAAAATGGAAGGAAACAATAGCAGTCCTTACCTGTCAATTATCACTGGATCTGATGGAGTCTCATTTCTGTTGCCACAGCTTTTCTTGTCACAACAGCGGCTACAGAGCAAAAGCGAAAGGATTTAGTGCGACCATTACACTGTAAAATCATCATTACGAACATGGTGGGTTCAAATTGCCGGCTCGAGTTACCCTGCCGGCCCTGCCTGCAAATCAGTCAAATGTACTGGGTCACATATGGGTTAATTACGATGTTTAACTTCTTGCACAGCTGGTTAGCAACGGAAAATATAAAAAGAGAGGGGTTTTGCCCCTTTCACAAATAATAATTCAAGGATCGCCCCAAACAGGGAGGGCTGCCTATTTGTAGCCTCTTTTCCACGGGGTTTAACAGTTGTCCCGCAGACGCTGGCACACAAAATAAGGCAGATTTTTCCCTGCTGAGCCTGGTTTTTACATTTGCTTAACGCTTGTGTTACACATCCACAAGATATTCCTGCTTCCACACAATTCCCAGCTACTGGCAAACCTCCCCCCAAACTCCAAAAGCACAATTATTCTCCCTCTAAGAAACACTGGTGTTAATGGGGGACCTAAAATGCAAGCAGCAGCAGCAGCTTTTTATGCTCAAGCGCTCCTGTTTCCCCAAGTTTTCTGAGCATGTTAATGATCACTAATGCCACGGAGAGCTCTGCTCTGGCGGCTGGTGCCCTGCATCAGGTCAGATACAAAGCAGGCATGTGAAATATAAGCTCCGTCTCCCAAAGCACTGCTCCATGGCTGACCTCGAGGCTGGGATTCTTTTTGAGCTAAGGTGGCTCATTGTTTCCTAATGAGAAGTTAAATTGTTGGTTTTTGATGATTCCTTGTCAAGGGTTGTTTTCCTTAAGGAGGTGTAAATATATTGCAGGTGAGTTTGTAGGTGAGGTACACTTTCCTGCTCCAGGTGCCTCTGGAGCTGCCCTGCTCTTCCCTTAACCAGCCCATCTAAACCCACAACACCAAATCACAGCCACAAAGGTCAGCAAAGCCTTTACATTTCACCCACCCACTCACCCCAGGGAGGAAACCCCCATCTCACAAGGAAAGATCCTGTTTGTTGATGTCCCTTAGCAGAGAATCCCCCACTGAAGTCAAGGCTTCAAGAAAAAAAAATAAAAAAAAAAATCAAGAAGCTCCTGACTTTCCCAAGTCCTTCTTGGTCCCCAAGGACTTGCTGGACAAAGCCTGGGCAGCTGCAGGGCTGCAGGGACCCCATCCCATGATGGCACCAAGTGTCAGGCAGTGAGGACCACCCCAGCTGCTCTCCCTGGCCAGACCTGAGCACGTCTCCCTGTTCAATAAACTTTCTGGTCAACCTCAACCACACACAACCAAATCTTTAGAAACCACTAAGTTTGTTCCCAGTGGCATCCTGGGGACCTGTGTCTCGCCTGCATTTCAGCAGCTGTCAGGAGGGACCACTGCTCACTCTCCCTCTCAGATGCACTATTTTCCTTTCCCGAGAAGGTGGAAGAACATCAGGGCAGGAAGAAGCCCTCAGAAGTGCCATGCTATATAAATAGCCTTGTTGGGAGTATGACAAAGGTTCTCTTGTGTTGCTGAACAATAGAGTGAATAATATACAGTTACCCACCAAGATTAGCAATAAAGCAACTAACCACACTAAAGATAACAAAAAAGGGGCCTTTGACAAAAACAGCCTGTTTAAACATGGCTTAAAAAAAATAATAATTTTGTTTTCAAAGAGAGGAAAATACATAATTCTTTTCACCGCAAAAAGCTTCAAGGCAACTATTCAGGGCTGAAACTTTTCACAGTTAACACATGTGCAGTATCTTCATTTCGGTGGAAGTTACATTGTTTGGGATTGCCAAAAAAAACTGCTTAATTTTACAGCACAATACCACAATTGATCCACCAGAAAATGCCAGAGCCTTGGCACCCTGAAAGTATTAAAATTTAGGAAAAAAAAAAATATGCTGTAGGTAAATAGTCATGGGGACTTTCGGGGGCTTTTTTGCCTATAAAAGGACTTGTCATTGGAGTGCAGCTAGAATGTGTGGGGTGAGAAAATTTACCCACAAACAAGGCAATAAAAACTGCTAATCATTTTTAAATGATTAAAATGTAATTAGAAACAGAGTTGGCACAAGTTAAGACAATGCAGTTCTTGTGACTGAAGCGAATCAGGGCTAGTCCTGACATTCTCCCAGCAGACTGGAGGGACAGAAATTGCCACACTTACTCAGGCAAGCAAAGGTTCCCAGGCTCCCAGCACGAGATGGGCAAATACCACCATCCACACACCACCAGGCTCAGAGGCTGGCACCTTCCCAGGGCATTAACCCAGAGGGAGAGGCAGCCACAGGGGCCTGGGGACAGGGACACCTCAGTCTCACCTCCTGCCACAAGTGGGATGGAGTCAGGCACTGACCAGTGGGGACAACCCAGCTGTGAGAGCAAGGGAAATATTTCACTGCTCCTCAGGTGGCCCCTTAATTGGGGTACCTTCCCAAAAGTGCACCCCAATAGTCCCAAGTGATAGTAGGAGACCTCTGTCCTTGACCACAATCTGAGGGTGATGTGGAGGGGCTGCATGGCTGGCACATCCCACCATCTGGTGGGTCTCTGGCATGAAAGGAGGCCCTGAATGTTCCTTCATGATCTAGAGAATTACATTTTAAAATTTAGTTTGCCTTTTGTGTTTCCCTCCCACCCCGTAACAGCAGAATTGGAGGCCTCTTCACTCCAGTCTTGCTATGCAAAGAATTAAAACATCACGCAGATCTTGAGTTTCAGACCTGGTTAAAAGTGCTTTTAATTCAATTTCCCTCAAAAGCTTTGGCTTTTAGTGCCTACTTAGCACTTGGAAATAAGTTCCTAAATATTCAGCACCCTTTCTCCTTTCCCTGCAAGAATTTTAAAATTCCCAGGAGCTTCTCCAAACCACTCAGAAACCCTCCAGCTCCCAGCAAGGCTCTGTGCAAGAGCAGGGAATGTGCCAGCTCCTTGCAGCCAGGAGGACAAGCACTTCTCTCTGCTGTTCTTCCATGACACCTCTCCCCAGGTGGGGCCAGGAGCCACGGCTCGGACACAATGCCATGTTGGCCCACAGGAAAAGCCTACAAAACCAGATTTTTTTGTGAGGCTCACTTGTTTTGAAAACAAGTAGTCCTTGGTAGTAATGCAGCCTCCAGCATTTCCAGCTCCTGCACCTCATCTCTGAGCACCCCACTGTTGTTTTCATCCTCATGCTCATTCCCGAGCCCCTCACCATCCCTATCCTGCTCCTCCCCAGGCCACCACCACCCCCAGCTTTTACTGTTGCCTTTCTCCTCACTCCAACCCTCTGGGGACCTGCTGCTCTGCTGTCTTCTTGCTCCCCATCCTCCTCTTCCCTTCCATGTTCCTGAGGATCTCCACCCGCGCTGCCCGGGCCCACAGGATGAGGCCTCCTCAGCCCCATGTCTGGCACTCCAGACCCTCCCTCATCATCCTCACCCCGACACGGTGGCCAGAGTGTCCCCCGTGCAGGAGCCCTGCTTTGTGTATCCCGGGGACAATGAACAATGAGGAATTAGGGGCCCGTGGCCAGCGCCAAGGAGACTTTGGCTGCCAGGCCCCAACAAGTCGCCAGCGAGGCCGGGTGGGAGATTTTGCACAAGGTCCCAGCGAGGTGGGATCCCTCCCACCAGCGATGCCATCGGGACAATCCCAAACAGGCTCCTCACCCCAGAGTTTGGAGGTGTGGGACCCCCTTCCCAAAACAGCTGTAAGGTCTTATTTCGCACAGACAAAACCCGTACTTTACTCCAACCTCATTCTCAGAAATCACTGAACCATTTTAGCTGAAACTTTCCAAAGAAAGTCAGCCTGAGGCTGACACCCTGCAAAGGATATTTCAGCCAGAACAGTTTAAGTTTGGCAAAGCTGTAAGCCACTGAAGGTTTCATAATGGAAATTGTTGAGGCAATATTAACTATAGATGTCCCTCCCCATGCTGCCTACAATACTAATAAATTCCACTGAGGTTGTGAATTCTCCCCAGCTATTAACATTTTCACCAACAGTGTAGATTTTTATATCTGACAAAACACAATGAAATCCTTTGAAATAAACAGCTACCTGAAGCAAACCTCAGCTTCGCTCTCCTACCACAGCCGGGACTCTCTTATACATTTGAATTCTTTGTCTCCTCCGTGCCGTAGCTGTAGTACACTATAAATACCTAGCTTTGTCACATAAATGCAAAGTTTTATTGTGCAGTTAGCCTTGATAGAAAGCACTGCTGAAAGTTGTTTAGAAATTAAATATCTAAAACAAGCTATTTTAAAATACAGAGCCCTCACTATTTCATGTCTGAAATGAAGAAATTTCATCTTAGGGAGAGCAAGCTGTCTTTCACACCATATGGCTAATGGTAGTGCATAGCAATTAGCTGGGCTGATTAATGGGGAACAGACTCTAATTTTATGCTTATAATTGAGGCTGCATTTGCACCCCTGGTGCAAATTCAGCACATCCCAACTTCCACTTACAACAGGCAAGAAATCAAGAGAAACAGAATGGTGTGGAGAGAGAATTTTTTCCCCTTCTAGACCCCTAAAGAGCATCAGATTTGCAATTTAAAAGCGTGTTAGCAGCACAATAGATGACAGATTTGTGCAATAGGGTCAAGCGGCCTGGTAAACAAACAGCACCCTCTTACACGGGTATGGGCAGCAAAGGAAATGGGGAGTATCTAATATGAGCTGTAAGAGATTTGAATATGTCTCCCCTCACCCCATCAGGAACACAACATTTGTGCCTACTACAGTCAGTTTGGGTTTTTTCTACCCCTCCACCTTATGGCCATGAAACACAAAGCAAGGAGTAGCAGTAAATAAATAGGAGGAGAAGAATAAAGCTTCTGAGCCAGTGAATTTTAAGAACAAAGAAAGTGCAAAGTGCTTTAATAAAGGGAATGACTGCACATCTTTCCACATTCCCAGAACAGAAATAATTTTGTCTCAGTCAAAGTATATTGAATGGCTATAAATCTGTGATGTGGGCATTTGGTCTTCCGGTTAAAACTCAGCCCACTATATAAAGTTTTAATTTATTTCTTACACTTTATGTTTCTGAAGTATCTGTAAGGAAATTAATTCATTAAAGTAGTTGATTCTGGCTCAGTGAGTTATTCCTACCACCAAACCTTGCTGGTTAAGGATCAGGAGGAGACATCACCCAGGACTAATGGCAGATTCAGACCCTGACACTGCAGGCACTTGAGCATGTGCTTAATTTTACTCATGTGCCCAGTCCCACTGTTTTACTGGTCTGTTGCAGGAGAAAAGTAAAAGGCACTTGAGTCTTATCAGGTCAGGGGCCTCCTTTAATATTTCCATGAATTGTTCCTAGCTAGGTATCCAGTGTGAAAGTCATGCTAATTGGGCCAATGAATTTTAGGACAATTACAAGTTGTCAACATGACTGGGATTCCATTTGGAAAGGCAGAAGTGGCCTGGAGTCCTCAGCAAAGCAACGAGGCTCCCAATGGCAGCAGAGGCTCAGGCAGCTCTTGGAGCTGCTGATTGTTCTGGAGCTGCAAACCAATGTCTTTGGCGTCCTGGAAGAAGCCAAACCCACTGAAGGAAGCAGCCTAGAAAAGCACGACATGAAAACTAAAATCCCCCAAAATCCTGCTGCAAGGAAAAATTTGAGGGGAAGGCTGTGCAGGGTTCCACCCAAGCTGGCAGAGCAAGGAGAGAAACCCCTTCTCTGTCTTCATCACGGGGTGCTACCCCCCAGCAAAGTTTTAGCAGGAGGAGCTGTCAGTGGAGGACAAAACATGCAGATCCCAAGAATTTTTTAAAAAATTAAAAAAAAAAAAAAATCAACCAACAGAGAAGTCTCCATCTGAGTATTTTGTCAAAGATTCTCCCCTGCCAGGAAACCCTCATCCAAGTTTATTCTTTTAGAAGTGGGTACTAGTTTTTACCCTCAAGTTACTCCTTTTTAGTAAATGTGTTTTGTAAAAGTTACAACGCATGCAATGGCATTTTTACAGTCTTAAAACAACTGATTGTAACAATGAGCTTATGCAAGAATGCCTCGTCTTCCACCAGGGAATTATTTTCTGCCATCGAATAACATGTAACAAATGATTTTCTCAGACATGCAAAAAACACCCACTAACTTTAATGAGACTGAGAGGTCAAGCACTCTGAGGTGGCAAAGAGGTCTGTGGTAAAAAGGAAGTAGAGAAGGCTTCACCTACTTCAACGGGCCAGAAGAGTGAAGGAAGCAGCTGCAGAAGTTTGGGGGAGAAGACACTTGACTGAATTAAAGTCACCAACCCCAGACAGGGGTGGAGAGAGCACTGGGCAGAGCTAAATCTGCATGGGGAAGTTTAAAGAAAATCAAGAAGACAACATTTTTTGCACAGAGAAGCTTCAGATGCTCTGCTCCAGCTGAGTGTGGACCCCACGTGAGCAGCAACCAGGACAAAAGAACCTCCTGACCTCACTCCTTAATGCACATTCAGAAAAAAAAAATACTATTTTGTCATTTTGCCGAGGAGTTTTTGTTGGGAATTGGGGACAGAGACGTTTATTGCTACAAGACTATAATAGATTGTTAATTTCGGTGAGGAGACCTTTTGTGGGCTACAGTGTCTAAATGAAAACCAGCAGCGTTCTGTTAAGAATAACTCTTTATAAATAATTGAAAACTAGTGTGACGACTGAGACCTTGCTGCTAATTACACACACCGAACTGTGTTATTTTGGGATTGTTTAATGCAAGAAAGATAAATTTAAGTCTGAAAATAGCTGTAGGTTCAACCTAGATTTTGGGAGACAGATTCATCTTCTCATCACTAATTAACTGGAAGAGAGGTATTTCTTACCTGCACATTATTTCATGCGTGAGCAGAACTCGGCACATTTCTGGGTTCTTGTCTTGGCCTTCATATACTATCGCCTAGAAATAAAACACATTTTTAGTTGTACACAAAGTTGAGTTTGGAGAAAATAAAAAAAAAAAAAAAAAACAACTTTGTGGTAAGTAAAGGCTCAGTGAGTTACAAACCACAGACTAAAGAGACCTGGCATCTCCACCAAACCTGCTCCAGCACCTGCAGTTGTAAACCAACACAAGCTGAGTACAGCTAGATTCCCTCCTCTCTGTTGCACATCTCTCCAGCGGTGTGTAGGATGGGTTTTTTTAGTAGTCAAGACAACCACAATTTTCTTTTCAATTCAGAATAAAATATAAACCTAATAGCATTAAAAGGAAGGGAGTGGGGGGGCGGGGTGGGGAGAGAAGAAAGAA
>VWYO01014417.1:0-10891 GCA_013400275.1 Rhadina sibilatrix | reverse complement strand
CCCGGTCGGTTCGCAGCTCCGCAGGAACGCGCGAGCTCTGCGGACGGCAGGACCCGGAGCACGTTTGCTGCTGGCAGCTCCGCCCCACGGCTGACGGTTCCCGGGCCGTTCCCTGCCCGCCCCGCGCGGGCTTTTCAACAGCCCCGGCGGCTCTGCCGGCCCCGCCCGGCATCGGCGGCCCCTCGAGCTCCGCGGGCTCCGCGGCCGGAGCTGGGAGCCGTGAGCGCACCTTTGTGTCTTTTGAACCTTGGACAGAAAAGGGATTTTGGTTTCCGTGGTTTCCCCCCTGTTGCTACGTGCGGTCTTTAGAGGGGGGTTGCNCTTTGTGTCTTTTGAACCTTGGACGGAACCTTGGACAGAAAAGGGGTTTTGGTTTCCGCGGGTGTTTGCGGGGAGGCGGGGATGCAGCAGCCCCGGCAGGGCTGTGGCGGCCGGGCCGAGCGAGCCGCGCCGGGTCCGCACGGCTCCCACCGCCACCGCTGCCCGGGCACTGCAGAGTTAAGGACCGAATCCCTACGGATGTCAGAACCACACGGCGCCCTTTGTTTTTTCCCTTTCCCCGCGGCGGCTGCAAGGTGGCAGCGGCCGGAGTCTTCTTTTTCCCCGTCCCCTCCCCCCGCTCTAATTGATTCATTAACTTCAAGAGAAGGTATGCATGTTTTTATCAGCAACGGGTTAAAAAGTAGTCATCTATTCATTGGATTAGACATCAATTGCCTCTGAGAAAATGAGTTAATTGATGTGGCAATTGATGAGTGAGAAATGACCTGATAAGAGAGGCCCCATCCAGTCAGGCCTGCTCTGCTGAACGGCCACAGTGAGCCTGTCACCGCTTCTAAATCATCTGCCAGTTGCCGTGCGAAAACAACAAGCTTGGTCTGAAAACTCGTCAGGTTTCAACCCCACCTACTGCCGGGTTGAAAACCAAATGCACCTGTAAGAACAAGGCACTTGTCCTGTGAGAATCAGTCCAGAAAAGATGTAACCAACCCAAGATGGACAAGCAGAACACCTTTTCTTACCCAACAGAGTAACTGGCAAGAAAGCCAGGAACCAAGTTCATAGTTGCACAGGAGGCCTGTAAAAACTGTATCAAAGAAGGGATGTGACCCAGGAATTGGCTTTTCCTGCATGAAGAAAACTTCTTACAAGAAAGGAAAGCTTACAGCCAGCACCCACTGCAGTGTGCTGAGGTAGCAGCTCAGTTCTGTTCCATGTCCCACTTGAAGGGAAACTGGATGGAACCTTTTTCTTCCACAATGCCGAGAGCCAGTGACTTGCACCACTTGGTACAGCTTTGCAGTTGGCCTCATTTTGCAAAATGAGAAAGATGCTTTGTCAAAGGCTTTGAAAATCTGATCAAGCCACTTTGTCTAAAGAGCACCTCGAGATTCTCATGATAAGACAAAAGCAGATTGGTTTGATAAATTACTTTATTATTTGGAGGTCACGTGAAAGTTTTCAAATAGAGGCCTCATAATTCTTTACCCACAAGAGCTTTTAGGATACAAAAATGTAGCAGTCCTGTTTCTTTGTTTCAATCCCTTCCATGCTATTTGGTTTTCCACAGCTTTTGAGATAAGGAGCAAAACTTCATTGTGTCCCAAAAGAGACCATCACACTGTTGCAAGTTCAGCTTCAAAGCAACATCGAGCTGCACCCTGACAGCCTATTCCTGCCGAAAAAGAAAGTCATCCCCATCCCCCCCTGCAAACACAGGCACTTACAGACCCTGCTGCTGGGAGGCACTGAGGGAGCCACAGCAGCCAGGGCACACAGCACTTAGAGCTCCCTGCAGCAGGGCCAAGCCACGCACTGAAAGCTTCTGACTCTGCTCCCAGGCTTGGAGGGGCAGTTCTTTGCCTCAGTTCCCCTGTCTCCAACAGGTTTTAGCTTCTCCCCAACATCCCAAAGGCATTCAATACATTCTTAGACATCAGGTGGAAAGCATTGCTTGCTCACTGCGAGCAAACCAGTGCTTCATATAACATTCACTCCATGGAATGTAACACTTCTGTGACACAGTAAAATTTTACACTAAAATAGATCACTGAATACAAACTTTCAACTTTTAAAACGGCAGAGTCACTTTATCTGCAAGTACTCACAAGCTTGCTCAAATAGAAAAGACCACGTTTTATTTTTTAAGGGAAAATAAGAGCAATTTAAGGCCAAAGTACCAGCAAGGAAGACTAGTGTGTGAGAGTAGACAAGAAATTAGACAAGAAATCATTAATAAATAAGCACAGGCATTGGCAAGGTTATGCCTCTATCTATTAGCTAACCTGTAAAGCTGTTCCCAGGAAAAGAGACTAGAGAAAATAGACATTTATACAAAATTATAAAATGCCTGTTACATGAATTATTGCTTTACAAGGGGCGTAAACATCCTCTTTCTATTACAGTACCAATCAGGTCTCTCCAAATTTCTAAGGTTTGTTAAAATGGAACTTGAATGATGCAAAAAACCCAATAGAAATTTCCTACAAAGAAGAGTCCATCCCATTCCTGAGTATGCTAAAGCTAGAAAATAGAAGGAGCACCGAGCAGGCAGCGGTCTTCACAGTAGAGAGCTCTAAGGACATTTTCTTTCTACACACTGTTTCCCTCCTTCTTCATATTCTTGTTTAGAAATCCACATCTGCTGGAAAGTACCCTACAAAAAGAAAGAAACAAAAGCAACACACCATGAAAAAATAGCAGAGCACAAATGATGGTTAACTGAAACACGATCAGCTTTTCCAAGGAGGGAAAACAAGCAAGTCCAAACATTGAATGAAGCATTAGCACTTGACCTGCTTAACTGTCTCTTCCTTGAGTTTTATTGCTAAGGCGTTCAACTCAAGACAGGAAGAGCAGCACCACATGCTGATTCCAGTCTCCCCTTCCCATGATGACAAATTCACCCCCACCAACCTTTTCAGTGCTCAGTAACTTGTAGAGTTAACCTCAGGAACATGATGCAGAAACTGGTTTGCTACTTTCACGGTCTACTAGATACGGTCCGGAGAAAGTGCGTGGATGGCAAATGGAATACACACTTTTGGTTACATATTGCAACCCAAGACAGAGAACGTGCAGGATATGTTGTCACTGGAAATGCTCACACTTCTTTTTAGAACAGATTCTCTTCCCCTTACCATGAGGAATAGCCAAGTTGAGGATTATGCAGCACAGACTCTGCAGTGCACACTTCTGGGCAGTCACATTTCTGGGTGGCAGAGCTGTTGGGCACAGCACCACAGTAACACAGCTTTACTCACCAAAGAAGCCAAAATGGAGCCCCCGATCCAGGAGCTGAACCTCCGCTCCACAGTTGTGTTGTTGGCTATCAACTTCAGGCGCATGCTCTGCACAGAAAAGGAGCCAACACCAAATGTCACACAAACTCTAAGTCCCCATGACCTTTGGGGACAAGCAGCACAAGGAACCTGGTGTCTGTGCCAACACACAGCTGAAAAAGGTCCATTCTAGTCCATCTGCAGTGCTGCTCACCTGCCCTGTATTTACGGTTCGAAAGAACCACAGTGGAACAGCAAATGTAGTTTTTCCCTTGTCTCACAACTGCTGATGGTTAAGGCAAGGAATGGGGCAGGTGGAGAGCAATAATATCACAGCGTACAGTCTCATCTCCAACACTGCACTGGGACTAAAATGACTTATGGTGCTAGACTTAAGTCATCTAGTCTTTTTTGGACCCATTCATTCCTTTGGCTTTCAAGATGCCTTCTTGCAATAAAATCTTGGAATTTCAATGGGCCCCTCCTCAGCTGTTGTAAGCAGTGAATACATTTCTCAGTTTCCCCTAACGTTCATCAGTGCAGAGTTGTCAGAAGCAGAATATTTTGGCTTGAATATGAAAATTCAAGAAGTATCATCATCTATATCTACTCTCAGATGCAAGGTATCAATACTTTCTTCGACATTAAATGATTAAAAAACTATGTCAATATGTTACTCCTAGGCAAAACCTCTGATTTAGGTTGTCAGCAGAATCAAGGAGAAACAATTGCCACAAGGAAGTGACGTCAGGCAGAATGACTGAATGTGCCTCAAGTTAGTGAGCAACACTTCAGAAGAGAGACCATCAAGAGATGGCCACTGGCTGTGGCTTGGGGACAATGACAGAACTTAGTATCACAATCTGAAAGCAAGAGTGGAGCAGTAAACTACTCAAGGAATATTGGAACTTAATCTGTAAAAAACTCTTCAAAAATTCTTTCTTTCTTTCCTTTAGAGAGGGGAGGTTTCTTAAGGCAGCAGAAATCTATTCAGCTCTCAGGTTCCTAAGAAAGCACCATGATATCCTTGTGTGCTTATGTGGCAGAAAAGTAAAATGTTAAGTACTCCATGCAGTCATGGAAAGAGATCTTTTACCGGTGGGGTTTTCTGAGACAGCTCCCTGTTCAACCTGTCTGTGAAACTCTGTATTAGAGTGTTTCCTCCTGCTACAATCACACTGCCATAGAGACCCTAAAAAGAGAAAAAAAACAACAACTTGAGCTTTACCTCAGAAATCATTCTGAAAACAGCTCTTTCTCAAAATAGAGGAGTGGCATGAGTATGTACAGTCAGCTGCAATAACACACCACTTGATGCCAACAGTATTACCTCTCCCAATTCAATTCATTATTTCATCACTTCACAATATTGCAAGGCAGCTTAATATTAAAATATAATAGGGAGGCAGAAGCCATATGTTCTATATGATTTCACAGAACAATTTCTACTATGGAGAGCCCTCAACCTTGTAGATCTCCCCTGTATCCAAACTGCTGGGTTTTTTACAGCTGAATGCAACCTCAAAAGAAAACCTCACAGCCCTGCAGCAGTTTCTATCTCACTATTGCTGCAGTTGGTGAACACACAACCTGGCCCAACCCACTGAGCCCTCCCCACACACTGGTTAACAGAAAAAAAAATCTGAAAGAACTCTCATGCAATCTGTATCAAATTGACACCTGAGAAAGATGGCACATTAATTTTAAAAAGAATGTTTTCCTTTAGAACTTCTCGTCCTTCTCCTCTTTATAAATTCCATGTATGTTCTAAACATAATGATGCCTAAAAACCTGACGATAACACTCAAAGTTACAAATATAAATGCTTCTCTGAAGCAGTCCCATCCAAATTATGCAGGGCCAGCCACAGAATCTGAATATCAGATCTTTAAAGACGGGCAGAAACACTAAGTAAAGAGTCCTGATTTAGCATTTTGTAAGACAAAACATTCATGATACATCTTCCTATATACAACTACATAAAACTTACAAAATTATTCTAACATATTTATCATTATCTTAGGAAGTGCTGGGAAATTTCTTCACCGTGGCTGTTCCAGTCCCAAAAACATGTATCAGCATAAAAATCTGTGCCTTCAAACACTGCCTGGCTGACTAACACTTACCGGCCTGATATCTATATCGCACATTCCAACGCTTGTTGTGACAACGTGGCTCACACCCAACATCGTGTTACCAGATAAACCCTGCAGGGAAAATTAGGAATCTACACATCATTGCTCCAAGAGAGCAAGGCAGAGAAAAGCCCTGAATGAGCTGAATTTTGCAAGTGTGACTGGAGAGAGAGGTAAGCATTTTGTTAGGGAAGGAACAAAAGTACCCCTCTTTTTCCAGTCAGCTCATCAGCACCCAGTCTGAACATTTCATCCTTCCCTTCACCAGCCCGTAATTCAAGACAGGCAAATTCTACCCCCAGGAGAACCCCACAGTGCAAGTACAGCCAAATCACAAAATTAAAAACATTACACAAAAGAAAGCCACGTGATAACCTCGTCGTGCACAGCCTCCCAGTCACAGCTATCACCGTGATTTTTACCTTTACATTGGAAGGGTCAAACAATCCCTCGGGAATTTTCAGGCGCTCAGCACCGAAGTCACAGTTATAGCCATTGGGGAACTCGTAATGAACTGTTGGCATCTGTGCTGCCACCCTGGAGCATCAGACAGAAAGCAACACATTGAAGTGCTCTCATCATTGAAGTGATGTCAAGTTATCTCAGCAGTGTTATAAACTACAGTTCCAATGGGAATACTGTGATTCATAGGACTTACACTTCCAGTAATATTTGTAACGGTCTCATCTTGGAATGTTAAACAAAAAGCTATCACCTGGGTATATGCAGTACTCCTACTTTCATAAATCATCAATTTTTAGATCAAACCTTCTTCCATAAGAAGCCACCCAACAACAATGAACAGGCTGAGCACCACATGCACAACTGATAACCAATTTTACAAGAAAGAAGAAAGTAACATACTGTTCATCATAGGTTGAATCTGATACTTGGAGGACAGAGGCCTGGAAGTCCTGAATGACACACTGTGGAGTTAAAAGTAACATGAATTTATATTCATTTAGTCCTCAATTTTATAAAATTTATAGAATTGGTACTAACTTTTCCAAGATTTTCTCATTCTTCAAAAGAAAACACTGATATACTTGCAAACAAAATTTACCTATGGAACACCTAGGGGACACTAGAGCAGGAGCAGGAGGAATGACTTACTTACATTACACATGTAGTTGTGCCAAGACCTGGTGACTTGGGGCAACTTCTCTTTTCTCTTCCAGTTTGCTGGCGACCCCTCACGAACTGCCTCCTGAGATTGTAGGGTACAAAGTCATCAGGTAAACCTTTAAGCCTCTCCCCTAGACAACACTTACTAAATAAAGTTACTTTCCCACCTTTGAAGCAATCATATACGGAGGAATTATCTCTATGTTCATTTCCTGAAACAATTCCCGGCACTGCATAGTGATAAAGTCTCCTGCAAGTGGTGATTTTACGATACCTAGAAGGCAAAGAGGGGATCCAAAATAAAAACCAAAACAACTAACCTGGAAAGTATCCAAATCATGAATAGACTCTCCCAACTATTTGTCAGTGAATACTCTTAGCTTTTTTTTTCTTTTTTAAGGGGGCATGCAGATGCAAAAGCAGTAACCAAACTGTACAAGCAGAAATCACCCTAACTTGACCATGACACTGCAGTGTTATCCATGAAAGTCTGTACCCTGCTGAAGTACATATCCATCATGCACTGGAATAGCAGTGGTGTGTGTTGCTCCACTATCCAAGATGAGTCCTGTAGATCTCCCATTAGCAAAACTAGTCAAAATGATTAAGGAAAACATTGTAATTTTCACTTTAGAAAAAAAGAACTGCTGCCATACAATTAGATCATAACTAGGAATGAGGACCCCAACGTATTATTTCTTGCCTCTACAAAGGGATTTGTCATTTTCCAGTGTGTATCATCTTTCTGTGAAGTGCCCAATCTCAGAGAGAGAGCAGCATTTAACTTCCATCTGTGAACTAGCTCAAGCTTTGGATGTACAAGGGTGAGACTTCATGCAACTACTATGCAGCAAGCTCTAAGTACATCCAACTCATTTAGACTTCAAGCTGGAAACCTATCACTAGTTTAAAATAGGTACAAATGTTCTTCTTAAGGCTATGAAAACGTCAAGCTCTAATTACTGTATTTAGTAGTGTGGACACCAATGTTTCAGATATGTAATATTCTTATCCATAGTCAACAATGGAAAAAAATATTAAAAATAATTACTTGGACCCCAAAGAGAGTCAGTTTGGGAGAACTTCAAAAATGAGCTCTAATGCCTTAAAGTTCAATTTTTGAATTTGTTTACTTCTTCCCTGGACGTTTATGGAAAAAATCAGTTTGAACAAACTTGGGCATACTGTTAAAAAACTTGGAGTTGCTTAGAAAAAGATTACCAAAATTTCCTAGGGGGAGGAAAATAAAACCATGCAGTGAAACATTTCAAAGGATACGCTGTCAGAACAGCAGTTTTACACAAGAAAAAGGCCGGGATGTTGTAGTGTTCAAACATCAATTCCGTCAGTTTTTCACGCTTTGCCCTGGTATTCCACTAAAAAATAATAAATCCAAACAACAAGTGACCAAAAGGAAGCTGTGTTTCCACACTAATAGATTGCTAACACAATAAAGAATTGATTAGAAAAATTGCAGCCACAGTTTCAAGTCGTACCAAAATTCTACAGAAATGGATTTCTAGTAATTTACTTCTTTCGAACGTTTTTTTATTCCATTTATGCTACAATACATCAATGCTTATCTATCACACAGAAGTGCTACACACCTTTCATGTTACAATAGATTTCTTTACACTTCTAAAACTCTTCCAGTGTCGGGCTCCCAAAGAACTCTCTAAAGCAAGCACCCTGCCTTCCACAAGGGGAAAGATACATGAAGGAACTTGCCCAGTGGGAAGAAAAATAAATCCAGACTTTCCAGTTCCCAAAGTATCTTTCTGCAGTTCCACTGTAACTGTGATTAAGCCAGGATATATCTCAGATATTCAACACTTGACTGAAAATGTGAAGTTTTTTCTAAGCCAATACAACAAAGTAAGATGAGGTTTGTAAGGAGAATGTCAGTGGGAATGTCGCTATTCAGACACCCACTGAGCCATCAAACATCAAACAGCCATTGCAAATTCATCCACACTCCACAAGCTGTGATTCAACACAAGGGAATAATGAAATTCAAGAAAATCCTTTTCATAAGGTTTTATTAAAGTAAGGCATCACTTGTGTAGGGCATGTCTACCTTTTCTACTCTAACTTCAGGATCTGCCCTTCAAATGCTGAACATTTTA
The DNA here is from genome assembly GCA_013400275.1 of Rhadina sibilatrix. NCBI lineage: Eukaryota > Metazoa > Chordata > Aves > Passeriformes > Phylloscopidae > Rhadina > Rhadina sibilatrix. The sequence goes on along the minus strand of VWYO01014417.1, from coordinate 2,224 downwards.
AAATGACAGAAACCTTGTCCAGATTTATTCATCCACTTCAGCTGCCTTACTGGACCACTTACAGAAACAAAGACAGAAAAATTAAAACTTCTCCATTATAAATATCATTCCCTGTCACACAATATTACTTGTAAGGCTGAATGAAGCAACATTTTTGATGGCATTTTACTAAGTGCAACTTAATATATAAGACATCCAAACATCTTTTCCTTTTTATTCTAGGCAGTAGAATTTCTTTTTTTAACTTCTGGCTTCTTTTCAGTAAGTGAAAAACAATAGCATATTGTAAATACTTTCTAATACAACTCATATGAGCTATTTCAAATTGAGAGGTTTTTAGACATTTTCCAAAACCTGTCCAAGTATTTTAAAATTGTCATTTCTGTAGCTAAGTTTTAGCACTTGTCACCTACAAGTCATTGTCAGACTTATCCAAGATTAATGTTTGCAGAATCAGCAAAAAGACTTATCAAAATGCCCAGCTGCTTTTACTCACTGGTGCTTCAGACATAAGGACAGGATGCAAACTGGCTTCAGATTTAATATGCATCTTGTAAGTGTGATCCAAAATTGCCTGGAAACTATCCCAGTCTTCAACTGTAACAACATTGAGACAAACAGATTAGTTACTTCTAACTTTTGTTTCATTTCATAAACACATAAAGGCTTTCCAATTTATTTTTTTGCACAGAGATCTTCAGTCAAAAGCTGGCCTCAGTAGACACACACCTCCTCTAACAGCTCTGCAGAGCTCCTCCACAACCACTGTGACTTCAGCAATCATGCTGAAAGTCCACTAAGAGTGAAAACCAATGCAATTTGTAAACCAGGAACCTGTTCTTAACAGCCTCTGTTGCTGTACATAGCATCTGTCAACATGACTATGACTTCCTGCAGCTTGGCAACGCTATTTTAAAATCAGGTAGAAAAAGACAGAGCACCATACTCATTCCATTTTTTAAAGGTGAAATGGCTTCCATATGCTCCCTTGGAACTCTCAGGGCATTAGTGTCTATGTAGTAAGTCGGGCCCCCTTGTTTGCCTTTGTCACCATCTATCTCCATCAGAGTGCTGCCATTGTCCCTTTCCAGCACCACACCAATGGCTGTTGGAAAATCGACCTGCAAGGCAAGAGGCAAGCAGTACATGAGGATTAGTAATGTTTTGGAAGTTGGTGTTCTTCTCATAAATTCAGAAGTTTCTTTATACAACACAGTCAGAACAAACCCCAGTGTACTCAGAAGGGCTGTAACTTGCAAAGACCTAAGGCATAAATTTGTGCTGAATTCCCATCGAGGCAGAGATTCTCTCACCTTTGGGCAGTCCTCGCCTGCATAGCCTGCTCTCACTGTGTACGAGCCAATGTCAAAAACCAGAGCCCCGACTTCATCTGAAAAGATTGTTAATAAAGATAACGAATGGTTATTATGCTCTTCTGCAACCCTGAGCTTTCCCTGCCCACTACCTGCTTTACTGGCAAAGGAAGACAAGCAAATCAAGGGATCTTGCACAAAGCAATGGGAAACTTCTCTATTTAGAACTCCCGCTACCAGAGAGCTACTGTAAAACTGCAGGCAAGCTTTAACTGGGGCATTGCAATCCCTCCGCATGGTGGAAGGAAGAGAATTTTAGCAGAAGAAGGAAAACGGAGCGGATAAACGGATCGCAAGATAAAACTTCCAAAAAGTTCTAATTTAACAGTCACACGAAACCAGGTGTGCCCAGAGCCTCCGGGAGTGATGAGGATGAGGAGAGAGGGACTGAAAACATCGACTGTGTGAGGGAAGGGGTCAGAGCACTTAGTGCCCATCCCTACGGGCCCGATCCTCGCTGATCTCTGCACATCCTAAAATAAACTTGTCGGAAACCAACGGTGGTCACGGGGATGTGCAAAGGGGCTTGGAGGAACCACACTCGGCTCCCGAAGCGCGGAGATCTTCTCCGGACCTCGGTATTGCGGATCCTGCCCAAGGCCGCGGTGCGAGCGGTCGCCGGCGGCGGCACCTCGGGGCCACCAAGGACATAAACAAGGCCCGCCGCCGCCTCCTCACGCGTGGGACACGGAGGGGCCGCGGCAGCGCCGGCCCGGCCTGAGGGAGGCGGGAAGCGCCCGCCGGAGCTGCACGCGCCGCCTCGCGGGGCGGGGGAGGGGAGGGCGGCGCCGGACTCACCTCCCCCGTACACGCCGCCGCTCATGGCTGCCGCTGGGCCCGGCCCCGCCGTC
>VWYO01014410.1:50793-62255 GCA_013400275.1 Rhadina sibilatrix | reverse complement strand
GCCCCCCGTATAATTCTGTGCCTTTTGCTAGAGAAAAATGATTTTGAAGTTCTAATGAACTTTGGTGTATAACACCAAATTTAAACAGAAAAAAACAACTCAGCAACCTATTCACTTTTCCTAAACTGTACCATTTTTTAATTACTCTGCTCTCTAGTAGAAGATAAATAGCTCCTGAAGATAAACAACATTTTTTTATTGGATTTTGCTCTTACAAACAAATAGCTCCCTTGGAATCCAGCCAGGTCCTGGGATGAAGATAACTCTTTACAAGAGAAAATTGTGCCTGCTACACAGTAAAGAGGTGATGTAATAGACAATTAATACCCAATCAGTCTAAATTGCTGACAAGAGCAGGGTGCAATCAAATAAAATGAAAGCACTAGAGGGTTAAACAGGTGAGAGGAATTACCGCTGAATTTTGTACATATAAGTCTTAACTCTAAATACAAATTCTAGAGGAATTAAAGGAACGTAATGCGTAGAGGAGTGAGATGACAAGACTGTTCCCTCTGATTTCAGCCTTTCTCCTGAAAAAAATCCAGTGAGTCCTTTTTAGCATAGAGCATTTGTGGATTGGTGATGCATGGGTGGGAGAGGAAAACAAGCCTGACTCATGGTAGCGAGAATGTAGATGTATATATGGATTTTGTGTGTTGCCTTGAAAGAAAAAAATCAAATGTCAGCTTGAATAAAAAGGCCATGTTTTTAACTTCTGTTATCCTCTTGTGATATTATTTGTAAAAAAAAGTTTGGTGGCCATGATAGAAAGCTGCCTCTGCAGTAGATCCTCTCTGTTAATTGAGGGATCTGACTGCTTGACTAAGATGTAGAAGACCTAGGTTTAGTGCCTCTCTAGTCTGAGAGCTTTATTTCAGCTTTGTTTTTCAGGACAGTGCTTTAGACACTGGTCTAGAATATATGCTGGATTGGATTATTCTCTCATTTGCTATAATTGACATTAGAGTCTTCGTACAACCAGCTCAGTGTGAGCTGATGGGGACAAAACTTGTTGCCACTAACCCAAGTGTAAGAGTCATCCTTTGACCTAAGGGAGTGGCCCCCAAGGTGGAGCTGGAGGAGGGACATTCAGTCTGTTCTCCTGCATAGTGGGTAAATGCCCCAATAGTTCTGGGGATGGAGTGGGATGGGAACACAGTCTTGGTAAAACCACAGTGATGGCAGCATGACTGATTTTATCATCAACTTATTATGATTAGCTCTTTGCCATACCTGTGAAGTTGCCCAAGAGGGGAAAAAATATTTATTCAACAGGGCACAAAATTGGTTTCGTTCTCAGCTTTGATAACAGCCTTGAAATATCCATCTTGAGTGGATCCAAAGTCATGTCCTTTTTAGCTGATGCAACCATTAAGCTGGTAACTCCTTGCACAGGGAGAGCTGTTCTGGCACATGCCCCTGCTTGGTGGGAGCCTGGGGCAGAAAGGTGTTCTTGTGCTGGGTGCTCGTAAATGATCTGAAGATGAGTGAAAATCGATGCACCCTTGGCAAATTATGATTTGGGAGCTCATTATCTCTTTGTGAAACTCATTTTCCAGCCTACTGATTAGGCTTATAAAAGCACAGTTTTAATATGCCTCCTGCCCTGTTTTTAATTCCCTGGCTGACAGTAAAGAAAATTCTGGCCAGCTCTCAGGACAATTTATACTCTTCTTTTATCTTGATGGCATATTGATCCTGCTGAACATTCCTTCTGCAAAATAATGAACATGCATCTTAAATGCAGTTCATAGAGGTTGTGTAGTAAGCTTTTTTCTTCCTAGAGGCAGTTTGCTGCCTTTGTATTCTGAGAGCAGGTGCAACCTAGGAGGAATGGGTCAAGACTCTTGTGTGGAAAAATCTTTCTGATCTCTGCCACTCTTTTTTACTCCTTTATTAGAGTTTCGTGACATTTAATAGTCTTACTGTTTTGAAGTTCTAATCTTGCATTAAATTATAGAAAATTGTCCTGGTAATTACAACAGTGACTGTATTTGGCTGGGAAAAATCTTATGGAAAACTGTCTTAGAAATCTGTCCATGAATTGACTAAACATGGGAAACTCTGCATTTATTCCACTAAAGCTGCACTTGCCTTTTTTTTATTTTTTTTCTTGAAGATAAGTAGCCTAAATCTCCCCTGCCTCCAAAAATAAGAGACCCCCAAAAGAAACTTCCAGTGTAATGTAAACCAGGCTCTAAAGCTGAAAAACCCAGTTATGCAAAGAAGGCAGGAGGAACCATTTGGGTTAGGGAGCTTCACTGGTGTATTAAAGTACATTAAACTCTCATCCTACCTTACTTGAGGATTCCTTTCCTTCCTGGAGAAGCCCCAGGCTGTGGGTGCACACCTGGTCTGCAGCAGTGCTTGGTCAGGCAGCCCCTTTGCCCCAGTTCACTTTGGGCTCTCACTGAGCTGGAGCAGAAGCTGGGACTATCCACATGTAATTTTTCACCATTGTGAGCAGGGCCTGACTCTCTGAAAAGGAAATAAAGGTCTCAGGATTCGTCCCTGGAATAATGGCAACTTCAGGCATATTTCTTTGCAATGCAAGCTAAACTACCTGTATTTTTCCAACAAATAATTATTGCCTCATTCACCCTACACTCTGGAGGAGAACAGGCTTGCAATCATATGAATGAGGTAATCTTTCAGCAACTTAACACTAAACTTGAGAACAGATGAAATAAGGAAACCACTTAGAGGAAAATGACCTCTCTGTGATAGCCCTTTCTCAGAAATAGAAGATTTGCTGTTCAGCACCAGCAAGTGTGTAGGGAACCAGCTGAATGGGAGAATCTTTCCACTCCTCTAAGTACTTAATGGGACACTTATTTCCCTTTTCTAAAGAAAGGCTGGTGACATCTGCATTTAGTTGAAGAAGCTAATGGCAGAGGGAGACAAGGAAAAAAGCTATGCTGTAAAGCAAGAGGACCAGGTGAATGTTCCTTTCAGGTCAAAAATGCCCTTTCTGTCTCATCTGGGGGATGAGAGGGCCTCTGCAGAAAAAAAAAATGCTTTAACTACTGAAAAATTAAGTATAATTCAGGACAGGAATAAAGACTGTGGATTTGGCTGGGAGGTAGAAATGTGTTCATAAAGGAGGGTGCCTCAGTTGTTGCATACAAGTGTGTAGTGTTTAGGATTCATCTCATGCTACCAAAGAGTGTGCGTATTTGGAAATCGTAGCCTTAAAAACAAAGTTGCATCTTGTGTGGGAAAAGTATAACTCTCTGTGACTGGAGATAAGATAGCAAATGGTAACTTGGTGATTTATTTATTTATTTATTTATTTAAATTCAGGACAAAATAAAAATTTTCTGTATTATCCAAGAGGAAGTTGAATTCCAGGTTTATTTTCACACTGAGCTGTCAAATCTGTAATTGTCAACATGAAAACTCATTTTCAAAACAGCCACAGGTGAGCTAAGGTCATCTATGGTGTAGATGTAGGTCAGATGTAGATTCTGCGAGTAGGAGCTTGAAAATCTAAAACTAAAAAGCAGACTTGTGAAATAAAAAAGGAATTTTCAATCAAGAAATGGGCTGCTTTTAATGCCATTCTAAATCATAGGGAGCATTTTTTACCATCAAGCAGGCAGGTTTGCATAAATCCAGAGAAGCTGAAGGAGTCTTGAGTGCATTTGTTATTCCAATTCCCAGTTTGTAACCACAGCCATTTCTAATTCACATTTACCTCTGCTAATACTGAAACACGTTGGTCTTTTGATGTATATTGTTGTGTGCTAGTAAAACTAACAGGGATTTTTCTATCCCAGGTCTGTGGTCTGTGCTCAAACGAAACTGATGTCAGGGTTATTTATAATCTGTTCAGGTCACGTTTTTGCCTTTGGTAAAACTTTGCCTAAACTGGATTTGGGTTCTCTGATGTTTCAGTGCAAGTATAATTTCATGATCATTTTTCTGACTTGTGCTTCCTGTTCTGCTAACAGTTTGTGTTAGAGAGATTTAAATTACAGTTGCTTTGGCAAGATAGAAAGTGAGCTAGATGGTTTTGAGGTTGAATACTATTCAGTTAAAACTGGTTTGCGTTTTCTCTAGATGCCGATAATGTAAACAGCCATGACAATTTTTAAGCCATGTGTTTGTGTATGTTTGATTATAACTAGGGAGGAATCTCTCATGCAGTATTGATTTTTTTACACTTTTTTTTTTTCCTTGTGGTTACAGCACACATTGTTTAGGTACAGTAAGAATTATATAAGTTGTTAATCCAGTTTAGCTGGGCTTTGAATTCAATCTGATCTTTTAGAAAAGAAACTTGGGAAGTAATGCGAATTGCTTACATCAAGGAGCTCAATGTGGACTTAATACTGAGAAATGCCTAGAAAAGCAAGTGTTGGGGGGCGGGGGGTTAAATGCAGATGAATACAGCTATGAGAAACATAAAGCAACTGGATAAGGATTGGGAGGCTGTTTGGAAGCTTCCAAAATCTCACTGTCAGAAGAACTGAATGTGGATGATGATGATGATGATGATGTCTAGGGAGGGAATCCATATGAATACTATCAAATATAAGCCTGTATACACAAATATATGTCCCAAAAATATGCCAAACTTTGACAGGTTACTTTGTCAGAAAGATTTGCTTGCTTGTGTTTGGACAGCGGAGGTTGTTCTTTTAATTATCCTTTTTCCCCCCAGACATATTTTAAACATTTGATGCTGACATATGTTCTACAAAAAGCATATGACTATAAAAGTTACTTATCTAATTGTGTATAAAACTTGCTCTGCTCTAAACAATGGAGATGTGCTTTGGCTGAATTGTTCCATTAGAAGGTCATTTAGGCTGCAGAACTCATTTTGTGGATGCTCCAGCAATCACTCTGCACCTTCAGAGCTCATTTCCAAACTGCCCAGAATCCCTCTTCACAGAGCAGAGCATTTCACTTTTAAACTGGGAATGGGAATTTCACATGGCTTATGACATTGAAGAATATTTTGTTTTGAAATAGCCTCTGTGCTTCAAGCTGGCAATCTAGCTGAGATTTTTAGAATTTCATATTAACAGTGAAGTTCTGATGTACTCTGTGTTTGGTAGAAGCAGGTTTAAGATAATTCCAGAGCTATCTATAAGAGGATAATAGTGATAAAACCCAGGATTTTTTTTTTCTGGTTAATAATAAAGGATTATATTATCCATCTTATTTTTATTAAGATAATTGCAAATCTGGCTAAATATGTGGTTTCATTGTGGGCAAACAGCAGTAGAGTTCGGCTTGCATGCGGACTGATTAAAAAAATCTTTGGACACAACCTTTTGTATGAAATTTCTTCTCCTCTATTGAGGCTTTCTAGTCTCCTGCCATTTCTCTGTCTCCTCACGGGTATTTAGAAATGGGTAGCAAGGTGTGGGGACTTTCTAAGTTCTAGAAAAGAGGGAAAAAGAAATGTTTTTGCTTATGTGTTACACCTTTCTATATGAAAAGAGTTCCTTAGAAGAAAGTTCCTAACTGATAAAATTAGTAATCAAACTGTGTCCAAATCACCCCGAAAATTATGGTTTGAAAGAATCAGCTTGTCTGATTTCAAATAATACATAAAATATGAGTGAGATGGAGAGAGAGATTTGTGGAACAGAGACAGATTTTTAATTTAGAAATGAGCAAGATGTCTCTTGCTCATAATGAGGTACATTTGGAAAGCTATTGTGATCTATTCATAGAACTGTAGTCTTATATTTTTTTCTGGCCAGAATAACTGAATAACTGTTTGAAATCATATTCAAAACTTACAAAACCCTTGAATATTATACAAGATGAAATAGTTTTCTTTATAAATACCCTCTCAGATTAGAAAATCAAATATTTGGGGGCACATTCTCTTAAAGGTTAATGGTGAAATAGATTTTTTTTTTTTGTTTTCTTTTTTTCCTGTCAAAGAATTCAGCGATTTCTTTTTATTTTAAAGGCAAAGAATAGAGAAATAATACATTATCTAGAAGGGGAATGACTGAATTATCTATAGAGAACTTGAAAAAGAAACTTGGATTTTTGAGGGCGTGTGGTATATCCTTCAGTTCACTCATAGGTACAGTGTTATAGCAGTGAAGGGCTTGTTTTTGCTAAGAACAGGGATTTGTTGATTGATAGCTTCCTATGAATAAGAGCAGTTAATTAATGAGGAAACATGTTGTCCTGTTTTTCACCCTGCCTATGGGGTTTTAATAGATTGAGGGGAAAACTGCTGCCCTTCCAGGAGGCAAAAGCTGCTTGGGGTTGGGAACATCTGGGTAATCACTGTTTCCCTGAGAAGGATAAGGTGAGAGGTGCTTGCCAGGACTTTCACAGGAGTGCATGCTGTGACCTGCTGGGATGAAGGCGATGCAGCCGCTGTGGGCTGTGCTGCCCAGCCGGCTTTCAACCCACTTTTGCTCACACACGTGAGCAGGTAGAAGTGTGCTCACCTCAGCCAAGCTGCTCCTACAGCTTTTGGGGAGAGCTGTGTCTCCCAGAAGAGCAGCACCACAGCTCCTCCGTGGATAGCTGCTGGTGACCAGCTCCTTGGATATGTCTCATGTAACAAGGACCTGTCCCGCAGTCTTGTGCTTTGTCTCCTTTATTTGTTGAAAAGCAGTTTGCAGCAAGGGAAGGGTGGGATGACACCTGTCAGGATTTCATTGTGTACATACTCATGCAGAGGAAGGAAACCCAGATGTTGCAGAAGCTGTGACTGCTGTCAGTGGAAACAGAAATTGCACTGTGATTTATGATGATGTGATGTTTTCAATAATATCACCTGAAGACCAAAAGGCAGAGGATGGCTTTTGGTATTGGACATGTCTTAAATAATAAAACAACATAAACAGAGATTCTCATTTTGCAAACCTACTCAAGGTTAGACTGTTCTTTAAATGCACCTGTTTGTGAAACTGATATTACATAGAGAACTTTTAGTTTGGGTTTGTGCAACACTTCAGTGTTAAGGGGAAAATCTGCTTTCCTCTGTCTCTGCCCTGACACTATAGAGGATGATGAGGAGAAGGTGAGTCAGTGCATCATCCCAGTGCTGATTCTGCCATGGCTGCTCTGTGTGGCCTGCCTGGGTTGCCATCAATGTACACAGTATGCTCTGCAGCATTTTCATGTTTCAGAGGAGATGGCCAAAGTGAAGGCATGGCAGAGGCAGGGATTTTCTCTTCTGAAAACTGCCCCACATCCCAACTAATCCAGGTACCTCAAAGCTGACTCTACAATACAAAAGCCTACAAACTACTGTTTTCCCTGGCCAAAGGTGTAACAAAAGATTCCAGGCATAGATGGTTACAATATAAACCGAAGAGGCAGAAGGAGGAAAAAAGTCTAATGCCAGAAATGGGAGGTAAACACCCCACTCCAAACCCCAGAAACAGAGGAGTAGATATTATGAAGCAGGCTTAGTTTCTAGCAGCTTGATCTTTGCCTTTGTGTGCACTTGGCTTTGTGTGCATTGATGTCCTGTTGGTAATTATCATTCTGTTGACACCTGCATTCATGATGACACCCCTATATCACATTTTCATCGCAGCGTGAAATGTCGCTCTTTTTGCTTTTGTTTTGTTTAGTACTATGAATTTAACCCAGAGCTGAAAAAAAAAAAAATAGACACTTCTCACAAGACACAACGGTACATTGATAACTTTGCAGTTTAGTTACTGATCCTATCTGAATGCTTCCATCTCTCTCCTTCCTCCCACCCCTCTTTTTAAGCAGACAAGGTTTTCCCTCAACAAGCTGATGACAGAAGAATTTCTTCAGGTTGATTGTTTGCCCCACATGGTCCTCTGGATTTCTTCATTCAAGTGGAGAGAAGCAGATCAAAAGCCTGCAAGAAAAAAACAGGCAGAGGATTGAAAAAAGCCACCATAAAGAACCTACTCAGGTTTCATTCTGATGATGAACAGGCTTGTAAAGTATTCTGAGACCTGTCAAATTTTCCCATCTGAAATCCAGACCTATTTTAAAAGGAATTTTCATAATGAGTGTCTCTTTTCCTCCATCCGCAGGCTCAGAGTATTTTCTGAAAAAGTTCTGCAGGCAGAGGGGTTGAACAGTTGATCACATGCAGGAGCACGGGATAGATGGAGTACAGCTGACTCAACAACTACAGGGGATTTTGGTAAGTGCCCACCATGTCAGCCAACTAGAACTTTCTAAACTATTTCTAAACTATTAATATCACAGTATTCATTACTTTGAAAAGAAAATTCTTACTTTATCACCTGTCAGACAAATATAACCTCACCAGGAAATCTCAATGGTAGTTTGTTGGGGAAGAAATATGCAGGGAGTGGCTGATGCAAATATGAAGGAGTTAGCATCCAACTGTGAGTGACTTTTGCAGCTTAGCTTTTGCTTAAGGGTGCCCAGGCCACACTTGTGCTATTAATGCTAGGGAAGGAAGGTTATAAGCCCTGTGCAATGTGGAGGCTATCAATGTATGTCAAACCCACTGGTGTTGCTTTCAGGAGGGAAACAATCAATTGCTTGAAGGAGACGATGTTATCCAGCTTGTGGTGTCAGTCAGCCTGTTCCCACAATCATTGCATTGATGGAGGAAAGTTTTGATAAGCAGGGCTTCTTATCTGGCTCCAGTGCAATTGAATGACAGGAGTTCGTTGATTGGAAATTGCATTGTTTCTGGTCACAAAGCTGACTGGACATGGTGATTGCACCACCTTTGTTTATTTTAAAAGTAATAATAACAGCGATATGCTCTTCAATGGAGATGGCGGGGATTTGAAATCAAGTCTTCGGTTAAGCTGATGAACTGATACTGTCCAAATTGACACAGTTACTGTAATTGCCTTGTGTCTTGTAAGGGGGGAAAGCCTTAGGAGCTGCGGAATATAGGAATGCTGGCCCTGCTTGCATATTTTTGATCAAAGAATGGTTTTACCAGCGCATGATGTTTTGTTTTCTTTCAGCTAGATATTAAGCAGTACCCGTCGGGCTTGTTTTACAGGTTGGCTCAAAAATTACTTCAGATCTTGTTTTAAGTCCCAAATGGCTACAATGTGGACTCGAAACATGATAAGAGAAATAACCATAAATTAATCTCTTCTGTTTCACAATAGAAATGGTTTTTCTCTTTAAATATAAATCTGGGAACAGAATCTCTTTGATTTCACAGTTTATGAAATCTGTGGTACTACATGCTTTCTTTGACCAAGATATTAGCAACATTATTTACTGCAAATTAGTTTAACTTCCAAGGATTAGATAAGGTTGTACTCTACAGCAACATTATTCTACATCCTTACTGCTTAATTGTTGTTTCTAAAAGTGAGGAAATTGAAGTAATCGTGATGGCATAAACTCTTGGTGCTTTTTGTCAGGGAAGTCTTATTTTACTGGTAACTTTTCAAGCTGCAAACAGATGGCTGCAGTAAAATCTACTTGCTAGTGACATCAAGCATTATTTTACTGAAGATTTATATTTATATTGCTCTCTTCAAAAGCATAAAAAGAGTAATTAAGTAGAATGATACTCATTTAGATCTTTATCTGCCCATGTGATTGCAGGGCTCTGGGGTCAGGCAATAGGATGAAGAGCATCTCATCGCTAAATCAGTGTGTTTGAATCCAGACCATGGCCAGAGGCAACTGAGGGCCAGTAGAATGTGATGGCACTTCAGGGGCCTGTATCAGATGGTTTGACAGTCTCTGTAAATTTGCTAGCTGATGGAACCCCCATAATAATCAGTGATCTGAGAAGGAAATCTGTAGACTGGATGTACATGCGTGAAGAATGTATTTAAGCTTGGGACCAGTCTGTTAGTTCCAGGTTTTAGGGGCAATCTTGGTACACTACCTGTGCAGGGTACGTGACACAGACTTTACTTTTGTGTTTCAGTTCAAGATGATCCTGGACTTGCTTTAGTCTCAGTGATTGTCAGATTGCAGCGTCTCCACTGAAAGTGAAAGAGAAACACGACGCAGACCAGCTGCAATAGAGCTAAATTGTCCCATTTTTTCCTCACTATTGGATTAATTAGAGAGTATCTTAAACACTGTAGTTGTGTTCATTACAGATACTTCTATATGTGCTTGCCAGTCTAAGTGAATGTGGCACAGCTGGTGTTTATCTGATGGCTCTTGTTTTGTAATCAGCTTGTTTATAGTATTTTGTAGCTGAAGTAAGATAAAGAAAATGCAACATGATTTTTATTTTAGTTTTATGATGTGAGTCAGAAATGCAGTGACCTCAATAAGGAATCTATCAATGTTTTCATTTGGTTTATGTTCTTGGCGTTTCAGTTGAATCCACTGAAGCTGCACTAAGGACTTTAACCATAAACCACAAAATTAAAGAAAAGCAGAGCACAACAAGCCAAATTATGTGGATTTTAATGATTAAAAGCAGGTCTTGATTTGTCAAGAACATCCAAATTTGAGCTAAAATGGTCTTTTCAGACTACTCACTACAATAGTCTCCAAATCTTATACTGAATTTCTTTTTTATCAGCTATCTTGCTGATGTCAAAGTTTTTCTGGTGCAGTAGACAATATGAAGAGTGTGAAAGTGAGAGGATAATCTGCTGAAAATTGTTTAATTCAGGTCCAAGGCCTTGACTACAAATCGTTTCCTTAAGACCAGTTTTCCTCACAAATCTGCTTTCAGTGGCAGCATTCCGTGCTTTGTAACTGCACAAATATCTTGTGGGAAACACTGGTTAGTTCATGCAGGTTGGAAGAATAGAATAGAAATGAGTCTTTTCTGTGAGGCTCAGGAGATGTCATTTTGTGCATTTCTATACGTGGAACTTACAGCTGATTTGTGTTTTCATACTTTGAGGTATCTGTGAACCGTGGATTTAAAAACAATTTCAAACAGAGACTTACAGTTTTAAACTTATCTCTCAGATACATAATTATGTACTTCTATTGTATGATATTATTAGCATGATTTGAAAGATGCTAACATTATCTTACCATGTTAAAATAAATGTCTGGAAGAGAGATATAAATATACTGTTGAAGCTGCTTTTGAGGGACTGCCAAGCAAGTATTCTGGCAATATTTAAACTAAAATTCAACTGTTCCATCACTGAGAAGAGCTATGGTGAAAATAATATGGACTGGTGTAGGGGGAAGATATCCCATTTGAAGAATATTATTTCACTAGTGGATGTAGGAAATACTAGGATAAATCTGTTACTTAATAATAATAATTGTTTAGATTTATTTATACTTTTATAATTATATTTTCCCAGTAGTCTGTCTCCTTGGAAGAAGATATTATGCTGCTTTATATAAATCTGGAAATATTTCATAAAGGCACAGTATTCACTTGACCACTCGTTCTCCTCTTACCTTGTAAATATGAAGTTAACTCAGTTTCTTTTCAGACTAGATTAAAAAAAACCTCAGTGCATACAAGGACTGGTTATAAAAATAAAGACATACACATATACTAAGGTACAGTGTTTAAAAGTTTATTAGGAATGTTTTGAAGT
>VWYO01014410.1:0-50755 GCA_013400275.1 Rhadina sibilatrix | reverse complement strand
TTTTTTTTTTTTTTTTTTTTTTTTTTTTTTTTTTTTTTTTTTTTTTTTTTTAACAGCTTATTGACAGTATGATACACCAATTAAATTTCTCTAGTTATTAGTCAGGGAGAAAAACCTTCTCAGCTGGATTTTTGCCTTTCTGAGATGAAGCTCCAGATGGACCTGTGCTAGTGCTTCTCTCTAAACACACCTGGTTTTATAGATTCAAGAGCCCTGCATGGCTGTAAGGGTTCTATCATTTACCCAACATACACATTTATTTCTCACTACAGTAATAAGATTGACAAAAAATACCGAGCTGTGAATTCTGGAAACAGAGGTAGGTTTTCAGCCTTTTGGTGTTCAGCAGAGTTTAGAAGTATTATTTCATTTCAATTCGTAAGCACACTCACTACGTACTTCTTCCATATAAATATTTTGTGATTGTGAGTCTGAGCTGCCCATTGTAGTGTGCTGGTGAAAATTTGAGGTCTTTCAGATTAAAGTCTAATGATTTTGATGTGGCTTTCTTTTGTGGAAACTTAACATCTTTCTCAGACCCTTTGGCTTTTTTGTTTTGTGAAAGAGATTATTGTAAAAAGACTTGAAAATAAGTCAAAATTCTTTTTACTTACACTAGAGTTTTTTTTCAGACTAGATTAAAGCAAAAGATTTGTTTTTCAAAAATTGCAAAAATTTCTTCTCCAGTCTTATTTTCTTTGGACAGTATGGGCACCTACTTGATTCACAAAACATCTTGGCATATGAGACTTTAGCTATGATTTAGAATTGGTCGGGGAAAGCTCTTGTTTGGTTCTGGTAGAATTTTGATTAAGGAGGTGTTCCAAGCTCTGTCCCAATATTTAATTACAAATCTAATGTATTTTGGAGCTAATTCAGGATTCTTGTTTATAAGTCTCAAGAACTGAGGGAGAAAATATGACTAGAAAATACATACAGGTCATTCTGGGGCCACATAATTGATGCTGAAGGCAAGTCTCTGCCCTACTAATGTGTGTTTTTAAATCACGGTCTTTCTCACTCAGTCCACAGCTGCTGTGTTCTGAATACCTATGAGAGAGATTAGTTTACTTATTTAAAACAAAAATATTTTCACATTTTCCATGTGTGAAAAATCAGCTGGATTTGTACATTCTGAGGTGCACTGATTTCTGATGCTCTTAGTTTTATTATTTCCTCATATATGTCAAATTGTTGCATTTGCTGTGAGCCTTCAAATACTGTAATTTTGGGAACATACAGGCTGTTCATAAGTTTTATTTCATAGGAAACTGTTAAACTTCAAGGTGCACATATATGTCTCTGTGTGTTTGCATTTGTCATGTACATATATGTGTGTGCATGTCTGTATATATTTGTTTTTTGGTTTTGCTAGGTGCCAGTAATACGATGGCGCTATGGGGTCTGAAATCACAGAACACTCTAAAAAAGATATAAGTGTTTCAAAGACTCAGAACCAAAGATTATCCACAAACAGAGAAATTTTGTAGTTGAAATGTGCCTTAACATCTTTGCATCTCATTTGCCCTTTTTTTCTATAAGAAGCCTTTTTAAAAAAGGCAATTATCACCTTTTGATAGGCTTATCTTTAAAACACTTGCTGTAAAGATCCAAGCCCTGTTTTATCTGCATCATAAGACCCAAGTGGAGGCAATAGTGAAAACGATCTGGATAATTTATTTCAATAGGATGTACAAGTTAAAAGACAAAGTTCCACTGAAGAATTTGATGTAGAAAGGTATTCTTTCTGTTTTTTTATTCTTTTATTTACTTTTAAGTGGTAGCAAAGGATCTCATGTGTGTTTAGAAGCAAAGTGTTTAGTGGCTCTGGAGAACCTGACAGTGGCACAGTAAATGCACTTCACAATTATTCACATCTGGGGTGCACATGCAGAAGCAGGTGTGGCAGAAAGATGAATGCAAGCCAGAAGGACAAGGAGCTATTTCATCCTGAGATGACTGAGATGGTGTTGTTGAACTATGTAATGATAATTTGGAAATATTTTTATGAGCAGAAGTAATGTTCCTATGCCATTACTCTTAGGTACCTAATGTACATTGCTAGACAACATTTAGGCAGTTACTAGGTATACTAGGTATATATGAAAACATTTATAAATGCCACCAGCTTATTACGTGCTCATCACATCTATAATTTTCTTTCAGAAATTTTTGTTATGTCTAATAACTGCTCTTTTTGAAAGGCATATCCAGTCAGAAGGCATAAAGAACACCATTATTACTCTGCTCAACTGCCACACCCTATGAATTGAAACTAGAGAATAAGCAGTGGATTATAGGAAGTTCTTATAAAATAAAGGAAGAATATTTGAAATAATAATGTACTTAGAAGTCACAACTGGCTCACAATTGCATTTCAATAAAAATGTAGGTCTGAATCAGTGAATGCTCTTGACAATGGAAAATTTTTGAAAATCTTTTTAGAGAGGATGGGAAAGAAGAGAAATTAATAGCAGGTCATGACAGAGGAAAGAAGAGGGAATTTAAATCAAACTACAGCTTCTCAGTGGAATTAAATTCCTAAATTGACTGCAAAAGCTTGTCATGTTTAAATCATAAACATCTTTACTTGAGAATTCTCAGCAGGTTTTCTGACATGGTGAAGTTTATCAAAGCAGGGACGAGGGCTTTTGTGAAGTGATAACAATTAAAGTGAGGACTGCGTGTTGCAACTCTGACCTCTCTGTACTCTTCAGTGATGTGCAGCACAGAACGGTAGGGCCCGAGTCTTGGCACATCAGTGAAACATGATACAGGTTTGTTCAAGAGTTTGATGAACAGAAAGGGTCAGATTTCCCTTGCTGTATGTGTTGGCATCTTTTTAATCCTGGAAGTCTTCGTAAGAGCCAAATATGTTTGTTGCAGATCAAAGAAGTGCCTTTTTTTTTTTTTTTTTTTTTTTTTTTTTTTTTTTTTTTAACCACCAAGAGCTGCATTCCTCAAAAAAGGCACACTAAGAATTGCATACTAAACATAGGAAAAAAGGCAGATCTCTTCCTCATGAATTTAACTTCTGGATTATAAATCATCCCATTCCTGACACTTGCATGCTATTTTACAGTTTTGTACATGGATTTTTAGTTTCATTCATATGCCAACAATAATATCACGTTCCTGTTACTGTTTTGATAAAACTCTTTTGCTTCTATAATTTTATTAAATGGTCAGCCATATCAGTATGGTACAAACCTTTTGGTTAGGATGTCTTATGCATTTGGGGGGGCTGAAGTTTAGAAATTTCTGTTGAGAAATAGCTTGCTAGGGGCCTTTAAGACCAGGCTGGAAAAGCAGGAATGACTGCCTTAATTGTGTCTGGGTGGGCAGATCAGTGATGTTGGCCTCAGCAGTGCTTTCTAGCCCTGCAGTTCTCTTGAGAAATGAAAAATAATGCATGTTCCTAGCTTATTTAACCAAAAGCAGCAGGAGTCAGCTCAATTGGTGACGTGGATCTGCATGTTGATCCAAATGCAGATGAGTCAATAGCCAAAAAGCAATTGGGGTATTATTGGATGTGTTAAAATCTGAATTGTTCTGAATACAGCTAGAGAAATAACGCTATAAATACTTAATGTCTTAATTCAGATTTGTTCCTTAGCAATCATCTATCCTTCCTCCAAAATGCAGCAGTATAAGTTATGTTTAATTATTAAAATTTTAGATTTTATTGTGAAGTTCTGCTTTTCATCTAAAATAATAGTTACAGCTTTATCAGTGGCATCATTCATCAAGCTCTTTCAAACAGGGTTTGTTAATTTTTTTTTTTTGCTAGTAGAAAGCCACTGTGGATGTTAGAAAATTAAACTCAGATTTAGATCTTGGTAAATTGCCCTTGATAGATCCCATTGTAATGGACATCAGAAGCCAGCCCATAAATAAGGGAACAGTAATACCCACTTTATCCATGTAACTGCTGTACAAGCAGAGGTAAGGCTCCAGGACACTGGGGAAATGCCAGTTTTCTGAAGGAAGAGATGCCTCCTTTGAAATAACATATGAATTTTCTTAGTAAACAAACAAGCAAAACACTGCCATGCCTCTCCATTTGAGAGTGATGGACAGGGTGAAGAGATCATGAAAATACAGGGGTTTCATAGCAACCCAGCTGGAAATCTTATTTCCTTTCTTATGTTTTCACAATTCTTCATCAACATTAGCTGCAAGCCCTGCCAACCTCCACAGGACTCTAACAGAAAAAGCATAAAGGGTCAAAGAGTGCTTTTGTTTAGAATTTAGGATCCACCTGAAATAAAAAGGAGGTTGCATTGTTGCTGTAACTCACACATTGAGAAAGTTGTGAAGACCTAGGTGGGAGAGCTGCTTTTGGATGTGATAATAGCCAAAGTTACACCTGACTTCCCAAATGTGCATGCTTAGCTGGAAGCTGGTGTTTCCAATTCTGCATTTTATCCCATGTACTTCCAAGCAGAACTACACAGGAATCATGGGGATTGTTCTCTAAACATGTGGGAGTATTCTCTAAAGGTCTGTCTTTCCATGCAGAACATTAAATGAGCATGGTTTGAAAATCAGTGAAAACCTTTGCATTATTGAGGAGAAGTAGATGAGAGGCTGCTGTGTAGCCTTGAAAGATCCAGGAAAGAGTGAGGGTTTGTCTCAAATGTTCTCTCCATGTGCTGTGGCCAGCTCTTCTCAGCAATGCAGGACAGTCCCTTGCCATGCCCGGTATGGCTGCATTTAAGTGTTCTACATCTCTGGAGTTTACACATGTTCCTTATCCACTTGGAGAAGGGTGATCTATAGTCTTAGAGGAAGCAATTTCCCTAAACCTTAGAACTGCTGTGTTCCTGTCTAGGCAGATGGAGAGCATTGCCACATTTGGGGTCTACATCAGCAGCTATATTCTCCGGAATGACAAAATCTTACATATATAAAAAAGCCAAAAAAATCTCAATATTTTGGGATGCTTTTGACAGACATTTATAAGAAGTTGGTGGTTTTTTTGGTTGTGGTAAATACCACAGGTATTACAACTTGGAGCTTTCCTTGCAAAAGGAATCATTACTGAGAACACTAGAAATTCACGTGTTCTGATTGCCAGATAAAATTCAAGTAGATGCAAGTATCTGTACCAGCTCTTTGTGTAAGCTCAATTTAATTGTATTTGTGCTGCAAAGAACAAATGATTGGCAAATAGATATCAACCAATTTTTATTCTAGGATCTTGAGCCTGAGAATTGCTGAGCAAATCATTTATCTCCATGGTTTTCCCTGACTCGGAACAATAGTTTTGTTTTAGCCAGGACATCTTTGTCAAGGAATTTTTACACTGAAATGTCAAAAAAACCAATTGGAATTTAAGTATTCAAGCAATTCTGATCTATCAATATTATTTTAGTTGTGTTTGGTTGTTTTTTTTTTCCTTTTTTTTATTATCTTTGAGTACCTTGCATTTTGCCATGAGTTATGGTTAAAAGTTGTAGAAGTTTATAGAAATTGCACATAACTCAGGAGCAGAGAAATGGGCCCTGCTGTCTGTGACCTCTTTCCCACAAGCTGGTGAGCTTTATCCCCAGTTCCTTTGCTGGAGACCGTCGCCTCCCGAGCGATAGAATGTTTGCAGTAAGCATCTTTAAAGCAGTGAACAGATGTGTGTAATAACCACTTAATGTTTTGCTAGGTTTTGCAATGGAACAGGTATGGTTGCTGCTCCTGCTGACGATTAAAGTGCTTCCAGTGATTGCTCAGTTCAATGGATACAACTGTGATGCTAACCTCCATAGCAGGTTTCCTGGTAAGTATTTAATAGATTTTTTTTTTTTTCCTAATGGCTTCTTTATTGTCTTGGTTCAAAGCAGTGCTTATTTTTAAATACAGAGCTTTAAATCTGTCTAAAGCCTGGGGGTAGGACTCCATATTAAGTGAGCTAACTGTTTTTGTGACAATGAACTTGCCTAATGCTGCACTTTACTTTCTTCCTAATTGCACAATGGGTCAAATTCAGTCTGATAGCAGGGCAAACGATTCCCCTCACACCAGTGGGGCTTGACCTGCTTTTGCCAGAGCTCTAAACTGTCCAAGACCTTCACCAGAGCTCATATTTAACATTCTCACACCTCTAACTGGGTTTTCTTTCATGTTTGGGTTTCACAGTTTTCTTTTCCTGAGTAAGAGAATATAATTATATCTTTTTAGTAAAATAAAGAAATGTACCTATTTTAAGCAAAATTAACTTGATGGCAGAATTTTAGAGTCTTGCTTCAACGTTAAGCCCTTGTTAAGGGACAGGTGAAGCAATGGTATTA
Organism: Rhadina sibilatrix; assembly: GCA_013400275.1. Classification (NCBI taxonomy): domain Eukaryota; kingdom Metazoa; phylum Chordata; class Aves; order Passeriformes; family Phylloscopidae; genus Rhadina; species Rhadina sibilatrix. The sequence continues at coordinate 44,471 of VWYO01014410.1, read as the reverse complement.
TGTCTATGGATGATGCATTTTCCTTCCTGTAAGAAAACGGAAATGAAGTCATTCTGGGGACATCGGATGTTCAGAGCTGTTAATACAATGAGAAATAGAAATGAAATGTCAATCTTAGTGGCATGATATCAGGGTTTACTCATGCAAAGGTTCGTTTTAGTTTCTATTACATTGCTTATCGTTCCTGCTTCAGTTGTATCTTGGGCAGAATAATAATAATAAAAAGAGATGGTGAATACTGTCTCTCTCACATTTTGTTTTTCTGAGATAGCAATTGAATTCAATAGTTCAGTAATGAACCCTCAGTATAGTATTACACTATAATACTTTTCCTGTTGTTGCTTTCTGAATAATAAAAGTTTTGGTCAGTATTTTTTTTTTTTTTTTAGGAAGGGTCAGCTCTTTTATTAAATTTAAGTCAGCAGAAGGCAGAAAGTCTACTCATTGATTCCTGTGTTACTATCACACTGCTAGGTGCTTTGCTGACATAAGGACCAACAGTGGGTTTGATTCTTTTCCCCTTAATCAATATGAGCATGAAGAACAGAGAAATAAGACATGCAAAGAAGATCAAATATATCTCCATTCCTGAGAAAATCAGTTTAGCTGGGTATTTCACAAGCTACTTGTGTGTATATATGTATTTCCCTTCTATAATACATATTACATATAATACATATTTATATGTAAGATATAAATGTATAAATAAGTATATATATGTGTATATATATATATATATTCACCTTCTTAGCATCGATTTTTACAGGCTTACCTCTGAAGTGTGAGTGAATTTTGCCCACCTGCTTCAGAGCTAACTTTTGAGTTTCTTTTTCGGTCCCTGTTTCAGGCTTCATGAGAGGTTTGCAACAGATAGAGGGAAGTTTATGTTCCTCTTTCTGTGTTTTAAAATTTTTCTCTGGTCATTTTTTGCATCTGCTCTGTGCATATGTTTGTTTGCAATGTGATACCTGTGAATTGAATCCATCTCTAATTGAGGGTATCTAGGGACCTCTTGCAGTTCTGCCTCATAAAAATGAGTCGTATGAGATTCCACGTCTGCCAAATCTCATTGACTTGGGAGAAAATCTGTTTTGGTTAAAAGTAAACAGATTTTTTTTAAAGTAAATTCTAATCACCCCTCACTGGCCATAGGAGCTGAGAGTAGAGTCCTGCTTTTCCTTGTTTCTCATCTAAGGCAGCAAAGATTCAAAGGCCAGGATTTAATCAACAGTCTTACTGTTGAATTTGAGAGCTAGGGAAAAAAATAATTGTTAGTTGTGCATCTGAGATGGAGGTAAAAGCCAGGAACCCCTTTCCCCCCAAACTTGGCAGGTGTTACTTTCAATATGCAGAAGGGTCTGCTATGTAATGAGTGGGGGCTAGTGGAGCTGAGAGGCTGCTGAAGATGGGTGAGACAGCCTCTGCAGGGAGAAGGGGCTCACTCTTCCTGTGCTGGCCGCCTCAGCACTTGGCTCAGGCTGTGGTTTTGGGGTCACTGCCTCAGGGCCCCTGGGGCTCAAATGTAAGGGGAACATTTTAAAACCAGTGTCTTCCAGGCTGAGATACTACTCACAGAACCTGGTTATGGATAGATTTTCTTCCTGTTACTTATTTGTTCCACACAACAAGTCTTTATTGTTGTCAGCTGGAATTCCAAGCATGGCTTGCAGACACCAGGAGAAACCATTGGGTGTTGAAGAGGTCTCCTCTTTTTCTTTAAATGTTGATAAGAAACAGAAGTTTTCTTCAACAAAGAGGACAAATGAAGCCTTCCTAGAGGAGCCATGGGGCTCATCCATTTTTCATTTGTTTGTGCTTTTATCATTCATCACTTAGCTGACTTCTTGCTTTGGAATGGTGCTGCATAAATAGGATGACAATCTGACAGAACTTTTGTTCCTGCAGTTTGCAGGTTTATTTTTGAGTGCAGGTATGCAGTAGTCATCAGGAATGAAGGAAAAATAGTCCCATTTTTGGTAAACGGAAAATGCAGTGATTTTTTTGTACCAAAAGCTAGATGTGTTCTAGAGAATATATAATTAGGTTAGGTCTTACCATCCTTCAGAGAGCTTACACAGGGAAAAAACTTTAGTTCTGCATTGCAGTAAAGCATAGCTTTTAGAAAGCTTCTGGGGCATGGAGCCATAGCAGTCTGTCTCCAGCCGGGACACGCAGTTTTGATTCAGGAGGTTCTTGTGTTAAGTACATGTTGAGAACTTAGTTGTGACTGAGGAAATGCTGCAGCTTTTTCACACACACTATGCATTTTAATTCAATATCAAAGCAGTGATTTGATCGAAGAGGAGGCTCATAAGGAGAAACTGGTATTGAACTACACAGGTCTTTTCATTCCTGATGGAATGACTTTTATCAGTGGTGTTCTGTGGAAAACTCTTGTCCTCTGAGGGTTTTTTTTTGCTGCCTGCCCTGGGGTGAGTTGTCAGTGTGTGGAGGTGTAACAGCAGAAGTGGGCAGTGGAGCTCCCAGCATTTGTCCCCATGAGTCTGCCCATAGTTCAAGATGGTCTCAGTTACTGCAGGATCTGTGTACCTCTTGAGCTTTACTCTCTTGCTTGAGAGACATCCATGAGCACTGCTGGCTACAGACAGCTTGTGTGATTTGAGTCAGAAAGAAACCAAGTGGTTTGCCTGTGTGGAAACTCTGGGACAGAGAGGCCATTAGAGTTAAGGCTTCATCGGCTGGGTGCCCTAACCTTCGAACCATCGCTCCTCTGACTCAGAAAACCAGAAGCTTTGAATGCAGGAATGCNCTTCAGATAAATTTCTGAACAAAAAATGTTTTATTTCCAGAATGGACTAATTTGGCAGCAATACCTCCTTGTGGAGTAGTGGGCAGACTAGATTAAGTCTGGAAGGATTGTTTATCCTCCTGTATCATGCAAAAGTTGGTTTTGTACGGTATGGTCTCATTTTTGATAGTGTCAAGTGACAATTTTGCAAGCAGTAATGGAAAATTAATTGGCAGAGTTATTATTCTGCTTTTTGAAAAGGCTTGAAGTGAGTTATAAAATTAACCGAGCTACTTTGTTACATCCTACAATTTGTTACAATCTGACTGTTTGTGCATCAGTCCAAGGAAGCACAAATGCACACTTTGCCCTTCCCCTTTTTGTACCGCCCCTCTACCTTAGCACACTCATTACATGGATCATAATAGTCCTCCTGCAGAGAAAACCAAGGCATGCTGCTTCCTGATCTTTGTGCATTACATTAGTGGGATTATGATTGTATAAAAACCAGGAGAATTTCATGCCAAATCACTTCAACTCCTGTCTTGCCTCCAGTACCTTTCTGCCCAAATTTACACCCAGTGAGTGACGTTTATCATGGCATTATCTCAGGACTCAGTTTGGCCTGTTATTTTCTGCACTTGATGGTTTTGGCTTGCAGGCCACCATTAAAGCTGTCTAAATTAAACTGCTTGTGCTCCTGTACCATGGGGGAAGAACTAGTTCATTGTAATGGAAATTTCATTTCCTCTCTGCTGTGACTATGCAGTGAAACAATTCATTTTAGCAGGCTTAATGGTACAGTATTGACTGAAGTTGTTCTACAATTTTTAATAGCCCTTAATCTTTAGGCAGATGTAATAAATTAGTTCTGTAAAGGAGTAATGTCTGTGTTTAATACAATGCAGTATGTATTTTTGTAAAGCACTGGGGGGAAACACCAGAACAGTCCCCCAACCATCTATGGGCAAAGAAGACCTTAAAGAAGAGCAATGTTAGAGCTTTAAAGCAAAACAATCTGTTGCTTGTGGCTGTATCTGAACCTGATGCTTTTCCATGCAGTACATAAAAATCTTCAGAACTTTTGAATAAAAGGTCAAATTGTCTGAAGATGGCTTTTTTGCTGTTCAGAAATTGATCAGTTTTAACAGCTGCTGCTCTCTAGGTCTTTTATGTTGTCATAATGCACAGAATGAAAGATTGCAAGATGCTTTGTGGTATTGATCATTGTCTTTCAAGAGCCAACTGATTTTTCATTAAAGCTCAAGTTGATGGTTCTTAAAAAAAAAAACCAAAAAACAAACTCAAACCGAAAACCCATGAAAAAACCCCAACTTTAGAGAGATCATAATAAATTACTCTGATATGCTGTTGATTGTACTTCAAAGTCTGCACAGCCTGAGACCATGATCTCATACGAGGTGGACTCCAGACAACTCAGAAAAAAATGTAACCAGTTTCCATGCCAGAGTGGGCAGGAAAGCAGAGCTTGGCCTTCTCAATTTCCCCAAATTGCTGGAAATTTCTGTTCCAGAAGGGGCTGCTTAATCAGACTCCAAATATTTAACCACTTGCTGTTTTCTACTCTGTTGCAGTGTTTCATTTGATGAATGTGCTACTAAAAGATTTGCTGCAGGATTAATGCATTTCTTGGTTATATTGGCTCTTGTTTTTTTCTTTAGGGAAGTGATAGAATCAAATCTGTTCTTCAGACTAATGCAATTCCTGCCATCATATTCTCATATTTTGCTGCAATGAAGTCTTTGATTGGAAGTCACACCACTAGACTAACTGCTGAAATAGTTGTATGATGATTACTTCAAATCTTCTTACAATGTCTTTCCCTGTATTTTTCTTGCAGCTGAGCGAGATATCAATGTTTTCTGTGGAGTACAGACAATCACTATGAAGATAAATTTTTGCACAGTTCTTTTTTCTGGTTATTCTGAGACAGATCTGGCACTGAATGGGAAACATGGGGATGCCCACTGCAGGGGCTTCATCAATAACAACACCTTTCCAGCAGTGGTCATTTTCATCATCAATCTGAGTACTTTGGAATCTTGTGGAAACACTTTAGTGGTAAGACCAAGTCAAAGTGAAATTATAGCATGCCTGTGTATACATAGGATCCAGTGAATGCTCTTGACAGCATTGTATCTTTCATAGATAATATTTACTTTGTCTTACCCAGTTAGAAACATATTGCATACATCAAAGAAAACCAGAGGAGGTTGGTAACTTATAGTCTTGATTACTATGAAGAAAATATGGTGGGACACACACATTTGTCCTCTGATTAGAAGGTATAATTTTAATTTAAGTATTTTTTCAATGGAAGAATGAGATTTTTCCAAGGTGTTTCTAAAACTCTTGCTGACCATGCCTTAGATTTTGCAGAAGTGGAGGGTTTCACAGTTTGTGTGTATCACATTGAGTGATATCAAATTACCTATGAATAACTTTAAAAAACAAGTTTAAAAGTGTATTATTTTCAAGGCTCTTATTCTCTCTAGAATTCTTATTTGTACTTGATCCCTGACAATTTTTGTAACAAACTCTGTTTTGTTGCTAATAATTTTACTGAAGTGTTTGTTATGCTCTGTGACCTCTTTGCCTTAGGCTGAGTTTTATTTTAAAATTTCAACGAAAATCCAGTTCAGCCAATTAAAGACTCTCTTTTCCAACTGTGGCACCTCCATGACTTGCAGTAGGAGAATTTTCCAGGAAGCAACTTCTTCTTCTTCCTGTGTAGCTGGTCACCTTGTAAACTCCCTGAACTTGCAATTTGATCATGATCCTAAGAGCTTGATGTTTAAAAACAAATAAAAAAGACACCCCTCCCACCCCAGTCTGATAAATCCAAATGATTGGAGCTCCCCATGAAGTTCACCACCAGGCTGCACTGAATACCAAGACAAAGTAGCAGCTGCTAAAAATATAACCAAAAATATTCCCCCCATCCTCTCTGTTTATTCATGCTGTGCCCCAAATGAAGACAAAAATGGAGCAGGGAGCATTTCTTATCATGTTCCCCACATTGGAATCTTACAATCCCTTGCATTTCTTGGCAGTGTTTCACAGCAAAGACCTTCAAGCTAATTTTCAATAAAAGTAAAGGCAAGACAACAGTTCAGGCAGCATTTGTGTAAAACCCAGGTCTTTCTGTAATACAGCAGACTTAGCTTTTTACTTTATGGAGATAGGGTGGTGAGGAAGTTAACAAAGCTGTAGTTGACTGTACTACTTTATAACCTGTACTCTTTAGGCAAAGCTCAGATCCTGGAAAATTCTATGTTCAACGTTTTTGTGCCATTTAGAAAATTACTAAGTATGCTATGGGCAAAATGCACGCCTGCTTCTGTCTTTTAGGTACTAGGTGAGGTTTTGGTAGACAAAAAAAATCAAAATATCTGCTGTGTGTCCTGTGCTATTTACTGCAAAATATTACAACTCATGTGCATCTTGGGATTCTTCCATAATGAAATGTCTGGGTTTTTTAAAGATCCCTGTGTTTTAGATCCACTGAGAATATCTTTTTTGCTAATACAGTTATACAAAAGAAATGCTGCAGTAGAAGTCCAGTGCCATGATAATTTGCCCTGTAGTGTATGTGCCTGCAGAGAGGGGAATTTATGCTGCTTCTCAGCTGTTTTTAAACCACTCCTTTGTTCAGATCAGTAGCTGTAGATGGAGCGGGGCTGGGCTGATACCATGAGGGAAGTGTCCCTCAGTTTTCCTGAGGGCTGTGTGGCTTTGCAGGCTCTGCACACTCTGTGAGCTGAGCAATACAGAACAGCACGTGCTCATGGATGCCATTTAGGTTGCCTTGGCATTAAGTTTGTGTCACTTTTCAGCTCTGTAATTTCTGACAGTTTATAGTTTTTTAATTAGGATTTAGAAATGTGTAGTATAAACAAAGCCACACACTCAGAGTTCAGCTATTTGGCCTATGTCTTCTTATAAAGTACCTTATTTTTGATGTGTCCAAACCAAAGCTCATCAGTGAGAGAATATTGTTTCTGTGAATGAAATTGCTCGTGTATTGGCCTTTTTATTGGCTATGGAAGCTCACTGTAAAGTAGTATTTTTAACTGTAATAGAAAAATTACTTTAGTTTTTTCTTTCCCAATAAGTCACATGAATTCACTGGGAATGTAGAGAAAAAAAGTACCTACCAAAAAATATGCTTCCAAGATTCACAATTCTTTTCAAATGTTGCTCAAGTCTGTTCTAAGAACAGGGATACAGCTTGTGAATTTTATACGCATGATTCCAGGGAGGTGAAAAACAGAACACAGGGAAGATGTTATTAAACTAAATTAATTTTTGAAGGTTTTAGTGGAGATATTTCAGGGTAAATTACCATCAGTGTCCTTAAGTTTTGGTTTTTTTTGTTCCACAGTTAACTTCAGCTAATAGTAATTTTCTGTCTTCCTCAATAGGTATCCTCAGCTCGAGGTATCAATGCTTATGGAAATACCTCAGTGGTACAGATAGGTAATATTTCAGGCTATATTGACACACCAGACCCACCAACGATTATCAGCTATTTGCCTGGCCTCCTGTACAAATTTAGCTGTAGCTACCCACTGGAGTACTTGGTTAACAATACCCAGCTGGCTTCGTAAGTGTGCTTTTTTATTTCTATGTGTTTCATCCCTCATGCTTTCTTGTGTAAGCATGTATGTGTGCATGCCATAACAGCATTGTCCATGTAGCAATTTTTGGCTGTTCAAGAGTAAAGGGAAGGGAAAAAGCACCAAAAGAAGAAGTGTTGCAAGGAAAAAGAAAATTCTGTAGTGTCATTATATGAGATAATATAGTTTATGAGGAAGTGCTGCTATGAAGAGAGCCCTAGATAATGTAAAATTTCCCTTAAAATTCAGATGTTCTTCTAAAAAAATATAGCAACAACAACAAAAAGAATTTCTTTATGAAATAACTTGCAAGCTTGTAAATATAGGATGCAAGAGAAAATATTTCCATGAGTAAACCTTGTGCATCATGTAAAGTGATTTCCTTTTTGTCACTTTGCCTCTCTGCTAATTATTTTTCTGATTCATTTTTCCAGTAGCATCCATTATTTTCTGCATAGTTAAGACTGTCAGTATTTCCACTATAAATTCCTGTTTCTGAAGTTTATAACCCAAATGCATAAATTAACTCCTTGTGATATGACTCATTGAGTTTTTTAATGATAAAGCCCACTGAAGTATGCAAAAACAAAACTAAGGAATCTTTCTTCATGATGGTTTTTGGTTTCTGGTTTTGTTGTAGGTCATCCGCTGCTATTTCTGTAAGAGAGAACAATGGTACATTTATCAGCACTTTGAATTTGTTGCTTTACAATGTGAGTATAAAACACAGTATGACCTGGACTAAATTAATCTCTGTGCTATGTAAATGGTGTTAGCAGACCAAAGTATAGATTCCTCTTCGTAATTTGCTGTTTCCTTCCCACTCCTCCCATAAGCCAAGCCTTTCTTCCAGGCATCTTTCATCTCTGAATTCCTTTTTCCTTTTTGTTTGCATGTACCTGCTGTCTTGTATTTATATGCTGGTCTTTGAGGACAGACACAGTCTTTTTGTCCTGTACTTGTACAGTTCCTCAATTTACAGCTCTGGCTTTCAGCTGGTATTGCCATGTGACTAATCAATTGTAGCCATCACAATCATACTCCAGAGTGCATATTTTGTTTGCATTTATTATGTTTCTGTGTGTGTGTATAGGTGCTTTGTGCTGAAACAGAGAGTACTCTGTAGTATTCTGTAAAATTATTCCAGACCTATTCCCATAGCAATGAGCTGCAGCACTTTGCTGAGGGTATTTTTATGCTCAAGCCTCATCAGAGTGTTTCGATCATCTGTGAATGCTGTGAAGGATGTATCAGTTCCAAATCCATAGCCTGATGCATATGTTGCCTCATGGTGTGGACTTTAAAGGTTTTAAGGGTTAATAATTACAACAGTTTTCATCCAATGCTTCTTCCTTATGCTTTAGATAATTTGAATATGCATTATTGTAAAAGCTTTTACCCTGTAAAATGGGTTGGTGACACTAAAATATGAAAAATGCAAGGACCTCTACTTAACATTAATCCCTGAAATTATATTTTTGTGTTGATTAAAATTTTTACTCATACATTTTAAATACCTGATTTAAATATCAATTTTTCAATCTATCAAGCATCATTTTTGTAAATTATGAATCGGATTTTTTTGCATTATTATTCATGCCATCGTGTTGCTGAGTTATAATTCATGCAACTGATTTAAAAGTCAATGCTTTATGCTTTGAACATAATGAGCTATAAATATTGCAACAGGACATTTTTCAATGGCATGGTCTAAAAATTCATGTTTGTTTGAAAGAGCAGAGCTCCAAATAACAACCTATAATCTGTTAAAATGATGATTATAGTTCTCTCATTTTTCAAATAAACCTGGGATCAAAAAGATGGGGCTGAATGAGGGTAGGCAAATTTCTCAGTTAAGCCAAGAATTGACCACTGCATGTTGACTGCCTTTCAGGCCCCAGTTCAGCACACAGTCAGGAATAAATGCTATTGATGCTCATATTGAGCACATTTTTTCCTCAGTTATCCCATGCCAAAATGTGCTTTCATCCCGCCCAGCCCTTTAAGCTTGCAAGTTGGCCATGAGCAGTGGTGTCTTTTCATCCTGGTGGCAGTCACATTATTTGCCCTAGTGAGTGGCACTGTCATGAATAATACTGCTAAGGCTGGCAGATTCCAGTGGTGGATATGCCCCTCTGCTTTGCTTCCCAGGGCTGGATAAATACATGGACAGCTTGTGCACTGCCTGCATTTTTTCCCTGTTGGGAGTGCCTCTGGACACCTGCTGTCTTGTGGGCTCACTTGATCCCTGTTAACAGTCCTGGTTTTGGGAGGGGCCTCAAGGCTCTTGTCCACCCTTGTTATTAGTGAGGGGGGGTGTACAGATGTGTTTCTTGACTGCAAGCAGCTGTCTTCTCCAAATTTAGCTGCAGTGTTATTTCTTAACATTGACTCTTCATCTTCTTAGCTTACCTCTGTCTTCCATCACAAAGTGCTGTTTAGGTTTGTGATGCTAGTACATGTCATTGTCAGGAAAGGTAAGAAGAGCTGTTATGATAGACTCAGATTTTAATAGAAAAATGTTTAATGGGCTTTCACAGAGCCTAAGTGGCTCTGTGCTTTTATGCCTTTTTGCAAACGTCTGTTTAAATGGATAAAAACTACTCTTAAAGAATAAAAGAGCAACTATGGAGTTAATAGTGAGGGTCTTGCACTTTTTAATGAGTTGCAAAATGTGGCAGAGCTAAGTATTATAGAAATGTATAATTAATTTGAAAAGAGGCAAACCTACCTGAAGGCCTCTGATACTGCACAGATTAGATATTGGGCATGCTGTTAATTGTGGCATTGTTACCTTTGAAAAAAAAAATCACTTGGTCTCTGGTGTAAACCTTCTTGTTGCTGTCAGCTGCTGTTTGCCATGGTCTTGCTTGCCACAATGAACCTGGCTGAAATCCTGCTTACCAGGTTTTTTCGTGGGTATTGAGTGTTTTGACCTTTCACAAGAGCTCTCAATGTGCTGAATCACTGTGCTATCTGAATTAGCAGTGTGTTTGCCATAGGTGACTTTACCAGAGAATACATTTTGATATTCTCAGTTAGTATCTGTCACACAGATCTGTTTCATGTCTTTGTTGCTTAAGTGACATTAATGGTTTAGATTTTGAACAAAAAGCCCCAATAAAACAGCCTTATTTAAGTAGTATTATATGGGCAATTCCCAGCTTTTATGTTGAATGCAGCTTTCTTGAAACAGCTCTTCTGAAATACTAGAATTTAAATGAAAATGTTTGTTACTTGTAGTTTTCAACAAGCCAGCTTCCATAGAAAATACACTTTGTATCACACAATGTCTTTGTTTTCCCAGACTATAGCTTAAAATATATAGCATCTCATTGGCATTGCTTATCTCCACTAATTCAAATAACCTTACCAACCTTTCCTGGGAAAGAGTGCAGTGTGACTACCCAGTAAAGCTTCTCTGTTAGAAAACCAAAGTAGCCCCTATGTTTGCCTGTAAGCTCTGGGAGACTTACTGAGGTGTCAATGAATGATATGTTTTCTTTAATGACTGATCCAATCACCTTATTAAGTCATGTATTTTCCCACATTGTTGCATGGGGCAAAGCCAGTCTTTTAGACAAAGTTGTAGGCAATTTCTCTGGCACTGCTTTTTGCTTCTTCCCTTAGAGAGGACAAAGTAGATGGTTGTTCTACACAGAAGGGTCAGAAAAATTGCTGAGTGCTCAGTCTGGATGCAGATGGATTCCTAGAGTGAAATTTCTGTTACGATTGAGACCATGTTTTTTTTACAGGATTCAACCTACAGCCAGCAACTCCTTATTCCAAGTACAGGTTTACCTTTGAAAACCAAAATATATGCAGCTGTAAGAGCAACCAACCTTGATGGCAGGTACCATAAAGGGTGTTATTTCTTGTCTTGCTTGCTTTTCAGCTCTTGTTACTTATCTGATTTAGAAGCATCTGTCTTTCCTCATAGCTTTTTGTATTTCAAAATAATGGTTGGTGTTCAATAATCCCTGCTCTCAGCTGGAGGGTGTCAGGTCCTTGGCAGTGAATGCATATTTTGCTGCAGTTCTTGTTATGAAAGGTTTCCTGAATTATACTTTAAATTTTATATTGCTTTTATTTAGGAAAAACCTCTGTTGAACCAACTGAGAAAATCCAGGGCTTTTAAAAGTGGGCTGGTTTTGATTTTTAGTCCCATGTGGCCATGATTTCTCAGAGGAGATGTGCAATTTGTGTTGGTATGGTGGTTGACTTACATGAACTGGAATGATTTGATTTATAAAATTCTGCTGCTATGTTGTGCTGTTTATTCTTCTAAGTAGTTGAAGAAACAGGATGAGTTGTATGTGACCTGTTCAGTACAGTAACTCAGTTCTGCTGTAACAGCCTGCATTACCTCTTTGTAGGCTTTTTTGTACTGTCCTTTCATCTCACCTCACTCACACCCCCCACACTTGCACAGCCAGTTCCCCTCATCTGTGCCTTTATTCCCTGTGCAGGTGGAATGTTTTGATGGACTACTGTTACACCACACCCTCTGGCAATCCTAGTGATGACCTTCGGTATGATCTTTTCCTCAGGTAGGTTCTGTGCACACCCAGTATTTTGTTGGTTCTTCTTAAAAAAAAAAAAATTAATCTCTTCAATAGCGATTTCTTAAACTTCCTGGAAAGTTTAAGCATTATTAGTAGGCAGGTCCAAGGGCTAGGCTTGTAAGTAATGTCAGAACTTCTTTGTGTGTGAACATAAACATAGAAGCAGGTGCCAAATTGCAAGAATTATGAAGGTAGACAAGCATATATCCAAAGTAGTTCTACTAGAGATACTATGAGTGCTTAAGGTGAATGGCTAAACTGGCCTTAATTTTACCAAAGGTGAATGTGGTGAATGACAGTGATGTAAAACATCAGAGACTTCAGTCCAGCAAAGTAGTTAAACAAATGATTAAATATAAATAGATGCTCCTACTTCTACTCCCAGTAATAACATTTATTTGAATTGGAGCTTTGAAAAACACCTTGGCTGTATCTCAGATTAAATTTTATCCGTGACACCTATTGGAGAGGTACTGTCTTCATTTGGAGTTACCTGTCTATACTGGTTAGCATACCTGATTGCTTTTTGCTTCAGGTCTCAAGTTTCTTTGAGCACTGGAATTAAATGGTAGCGTGGTTATAGCTATGGTGCTGCAAAACAAAAGAGAGTTTTTGTAGGAATGTGTTTCAGCACAGCAAGCTGCAGCCTAACAGGCAGATTGTGTCCGCAGATATTTGTGTTGTGTTCTTTTCCAAGGAACTGAAGTGTTGAACTTGCTGCTTGAGCTATCTTATTCTCAGCTAAGAGCTTCAAAATCCTAACAGAGCTGCTCATCCCGGTTTTACTCTTCCCCACAAAAACTAGCTGTGACAAGGATCCACAGACAACCATAATTGAAAACGGCAAGAGTCAAATGGGCCGGTTTTCCTTCGAGGTGTTTCGCTTTGTGAAGCACAAGAACCAGAAGATGTCCACGGTCTTCCTTCACTGTGTGACGAAGCTGTGCAGAGCAGATGACTGTCCCTTTCTTGTGCCAGTAAGTTGGAATCATCTGCATATAAAATAGCCACACTGGAGTTCAGCATGCAAGTGTTATGGAAGTTTGGATTGGCACAGAATGAAAGCGACTTGTAGAGACTGAAGTAAGAATGTTTTTTGTGTCTGAAGGAATGTGGAACAACTGATGAATGAAGAATATGGGAATGAATGCTGTCATCTGGAGATAAAATAATACTAGACCTGCAAAACACAGGTTATTGAATATATAAGAAATTACCTCTTTGCCTTGTGGTCCTTAATTTTTAAAAGTAACAACTCTGAGATGACTTTTCAGTTGATATTCTTAGTATAGTAGTGAGGTATCCATCATCACAGTGGATGAAGAGAAATATCTTACAATATAAGTTGCAGAAAAGTTAAAGCTATAGGAAATGCTAAATGCATATGTTATAATGACAAGGAAAATTTGTGAAAGTTTCTCGTACTGAAAAAAAAAATACCATGCCCCTTAGAGTTTATCCTCTCCTTTATCATCTGTAAACCACTCTTTTGTTGAAGTTCATGAGGTTATGTCTATTTAAAATGAACTACTTTTAGGAGTTAATCAGGAACATAAATATATTTTGGAAATGGAAGCATTTAAATAAACATATAACCACAAAGTTGTGTGATGTCTTCAGAGCTAAACAGCATTGTTTCCCACTGAATATCTTCCCACTTAGAATTTTAAAGTGCGGTCAGTTCAGTGTAGTCCTGAAATTTTGTATGTTGTTCCACGGTTTTATGTTGCACATACATGTAGTTCGTTTCGCATTCAATTTGTGTTCTGAGGTTTTTGAAGTTCTTTCACAAGAAGCTGAAGCTAAGGAAATGCTCTTTCCTTGGCATGCTTGAGTACCCTAGATTAAAGGTAGATGACAGGTTGCAAATGTTAAAGGTGGATTCCAGATGAGAGTGCTGGGGATTGCTTTAGTGTGTCATTGCTATTTAGAGCTCCATGGAAGACGTGCAAGCTCTCACTCGAGGAGTTCGCTAGAATAGGGATTGTCAAGCAAAATGGATTCGTTGGGGAAAACTGTCTGTAAACACAGCTTTGGGAAATTAACTACTGAAAATTTAATATACTATAAGATGGATCTTGTACACAACAGCAATGTAGTTTTGTAAACAAAGTGAGGCAAAATAAAATGGGAAGCCAGGAATTTTTAAGATGCACTTCTAGGCAGTATTGCAGATGTTTTTACTGCAAAGTAATTTAATGCTTACTAAGAAATAAAATCAAAGTTGTAGTATTGCTTACCAAAGAGTTCACATTACATCAGAAAGCACAAAAAGGCCACAATTCTGTTCCACTCTGAATCTGTGATTGTTTTGGTTGACTACTCAGATCTGCAGTAACAGAGAAAGAAGAGACATTGGTGGGAGGACAACTTGGCACCCTCAGAGCACATCTGGCAATGCTGTCGTCTCTGCTGGCCCCATCATTACGAGGAGTGGTAGGAATAAACAATCTTTCCCTAGGGACAGCAGGAATTCCAGAAATTGGGGAAATGTTTTGCAGGTTACTGTAAATTTGTAGTGACTTAAAGGGTGAATTATCTGGGAGTTTGCTGAGTATTTTTTTACTACTGCTGCGTATTTTTTACTACATGTTTTACTACTTTGTTTGGTAGAAATTTTGAGCTGGTATTTTTGTTTGGCTCTCACATGCTTCCTCCTCCAATAAAATCACGATACTGTTATACACATAAGGCCATTATAAAACTCCAGACTCAGTGGATTGACTTCTTTTTTTTTGGTCAGATTTCACTGGAGATAATAGAATTTAAGGTACTGTGTTCAGTGTTGCAATTTAACTTGGATAATGAATATTCACTGTCACTTTCTATTCCCCATTTCTTCCGGCTTCCCTCTGGGTTTTTATCTACATGTGGCTTAAAATTAATGCACGCTATTCTTAGATTCAGCTATAAGAAGGAAATGGGACAAAACCATTGTAAATTTTAAACAGTGGGCCAAATTCCACTGCTTTAAATTGAGGGTGAAATCCCATGATTTTCATTTTTATTGCCAATTGTTTTAGGAAAAAATAAGGCTGCTCTAAATGTAACCTGCTGTCCCAAAAAAAACCCAACCCCCCAAAAAAAAAAAACAAACAAAAAAACCCAAAAAAAACCCCAAAAAACACACACACAAAAAACAAAAAACAAACAAACAAACAAAAAACAAAAAAAAAACAAAAAAAAAANCAAACAAACAAACAAAAAACAAACAAAAAACAAACAAAAAACCAAGCCAAACGTGACTACTGTTTAAGTTTTACAAATTACAGGTATTTATAAATAGTTGCAGTTAAGCAACTGATTTCAGCAGTTTTAGGTTTAGGATGCTTAGGATCCTCCTCCTTAGAGGAGAACTGAACTTGGTCTAGGAAAACTAATTTAAAACTTGAGAATAAAATCCTTCTTTAAATGCCAAGTACCTGTATGCAGAGAGAGCAACTGACCCTCCAGAATGGGGAACCACCTCACAAGAGACCATTTCTAGAACAAATAGGCTCCGTTATGAGCAGCATTTCTGCAATGGAAGTGAGTAGTTTTTTTGCATTACACATGGTCCCATTTGAGTTGCTGCCATCTGATTAGCCAAGAAAAAGTGAGAAGAACTAACTTCAAAGTTGCACGCATGAGTACGTCTGGGAAATGAATGACGGATTTGCTCAGCCAAACAAGCGTGCTGGAGTAATGCTGCCTTAGGCAAGGAATGGAAACTAGATACAGCTCCTTATACAAACAGCCCCTGCTAGGTAATGTAGCTCATGATTCAAATGCTGTGAACACTATTTTTACGAAAAAAAAAAAGATAATTATCAATTACCTTTAAATACTGCATAGCTTCAAGCAAAGAGATCTGATGGATGTTTAACGGCCTCAAAGAAAGGATAAACAAGTTTATAATTTCATGATAGCTGTTGAGGTTATTTAAATGAAATCATGAATAAGGGTGAAAAAAAAGAAAATAACTTTTCAGGTGTATTCTAAAAGTGAATGGGGAAAACTTTTTTGATTTCTCCATCAAGGATGATTTAATGGGAAGTACTTGAAAAAAACGAGATTCAATTCTAAACTGCCACAAGCTTCATGAGTGGCATTGGGCAAGTCCCTCAATCTGACTTGCATTTCTCTTTTTCTTCTGGATCAGAAAGAGGGAATTAGTCCTGCTGTCAGTTCCCACTGTGAAAATAAGCTCATAAGAACCAGGAGGTTTATGATTACTATAGTTAACAAACTAAAAGGGGGAAGATCATGTGAGAACTTGACCAAAACTATCTGGATGATGAATAATTTTGGATAAATTTGGATAATTTTGGACAATAAAAAAAAAAAAAAGTATGTAAATTTTGGCTGAGGAATACCAGGGTGTAATGCTGGCTTGCACTGATGTGATGCTGCACTGATGGAAGTGCTTACACTGTTTTCAAGGCCGGCTCTGGTCTAGCTTTAGCACAGACACGTTTGTCCAGAGCCCATCCAACCTGCTGCACCTGGCTCACCACTGCCCATATGCCAGTAGCAGGACTGCACAGAAGCAGCACACTTCCCTCATGTAGGGTGGAGCTGCAGCTGCCCCAGGTAGAGCTGAATAGTGCCGCAGCAAGAGTGCTGGTCCTTCTCCTGCGTGTTTCTGAACTCACATTTCAAACTGTTGGCTCTTTCCAGAGAAACATTGTTCTTTTTTGTTCATCTAAAATAAGTCATTGCAGGAGACGCACACAGAAGAAAATGCTTTAGTCTCTGTAGGGAAACAAAGCAGGTACCTACTTCTGAAGTTAAAATTATGTAGCTTTTGATGGATGTCTCACTTAACCTTGGGAGACAGCTGCTCAAAACAAACATATGCGTGAACTGTGCTTACAGATTGCACAAAAAACCCCCCAAACAGTGACAAGAAATGTAATTCTGAAATGGACACTGGTAAGTAAGTAAAAACTGAAGACAAAATACAAATGTTACCCTGAATAT
This sequence comes from Rhadina sibilatrix, assembly GCA_013400275.1. NCBI lineage: Eukaryota > Metazoa > Chordata > Aves > Passeriformes > Phylloscopidae > Rhadina > Rhadina sibilatrix. Next base: position 27,555 of record VWYO01014410.1, on the reverse strand, counting down.
AAAGCCACTATGTAACTGCCAAGAGGAAAATGAACATGGCAAAAAGAGCTTTTTTTGTAATAATTTATGGTTGCTGCCATATTTTTTCTTGTAAAACTCAAGTTTTTTCCTATAGAGCTATTTTTTAATATGATTAAGTGAAGGGGCTTATGTATAACATTGTGCTTATGCTTTTGTTGATACTGAGGCAGACAAAAGAGCTGGCTACCTTTTCAATTAAGAGATTCCTGATTTAAGGTGGTGGTTTGCTTTTCCATGAGACATTAAAAATATTAATTAATATTTTAAGATCTCCTGATATTAAAAATGAAGCAGTCACATGCAATTAATGTTGTTGTCCATATTTTAACAAAGATGCTAAAAGCTGCTGGTCAATGTGGCAAGTAGAGCTGGTGTATTTTTAAAATAAAGCTACAGCTATTAGCTTTTGTACTGTAAAAGGGGAGGAGGTAAGCAGAGGTATTTTAAAAATATAATACATGCTTTTTTTTTTTTTTTTAATAGATGAGACACCAACCAACAATTCACAGCTTGGTAAGTTAATCAGAATTCCAAGAAATATAAGAGAGGGTTTATAAGGGAAGCAGAACTAAGGATGAACCATTTTGATTAATAGCTATGCACTGGGATTTTTTTTTTTTTCTTAAATGAGTCAATACCAACATGTGCTGAAAAGAAAGCAATTGGTGTGTATGGAATTCTCAGTTTAATTTGTGCACCCAGCACCATCCACATGGAAAATTTTAATTCCTGTGATGAAATGGAAATGAAGATCTGATGCTACAGCATATGAGGGTGAAGGGTACATTACAGCCACCAGATGCAAAACCAGACTTAAGCAGTAAAACTTGCCCATGCCACACAGGAATAGAGCAGGAAAATTGTTATTGTAGTGCAGTCTAGCTTTGTTCACATCTCAAAGCCAGAAGGTCAGAGCTTCAGCTCCTCTTCTCCTAGCATTTAACCACACAAAGAGAAATTTGGATAGAACTTGTGCCCTGCGAGGGCAGTGAAGGATATAGGCTGCAGGGGAGATCAGCTCTTTAAGTTTTAGGGTGCTTTTCCTTTGGTCACTTGGAACATTTGTGTGGAAGAATCAAGAATGGGACATCACTCCATGATCAATATGATCAAAGTGAGCCATTTATTGCAAAGTAACAGTACCTTTTATACAGTTTTCAGCTTCTATCAGGTGTTACATACTGCTTTGCAATTGGATATCCCTAAAAGCACAGTTAGCCTTTTAGCCCAGATTGGTTGATGGCTTTTGCACATACAGCAGGTTTATGCAGTCCTTCTTTTGGCTTCCATCCGATTCTCACATTCTGAGGCTGTTAGCATTCTTTGTTCTTCTCGGGATGTGACTTCTGTCATCCCTTGTTCCTTCTTGTATGTGGCTTCGCTGCCCTTGAATGGTTACAGGCCTTTTGCATCCAGTTAGGCTGTATTGCTCACATGTCCCCATTTCTGGAGGAACCAATCCTCCACACACTTGTTTCAGCCTATCTGTTTCTGTTCTCTGCTGGTAAAAAGGAGTGGCTGATACCTAGGAAAGGATGATCAGGTGGTACACTGGGCCATTCCACCTTGTATCTCTTCGTAACCTGACTGAGTGGAACAAGGAATCCATCCTGTCCTCTGAAATCTAACACTATTTGTTCATTTCTTTAGTCAATTTATAACACATAAAAGCAGCTACCATTCTTGTTTGTCATGGAGAGTCCTCCCTGTAATTGGTGTGCTCCTACCCATGGACATAATTAAAATAATAAAAAGCAAATTCTTTATTTGCTGCACACAGTTTGCTGTGTTAATGGCTGCTACCTTTCCTTCCCATCCAACAAAAGCAGCAGGCTCTCCATCCCAGAGCACAACAGACTCTCCTTTGCCCGTTGCTGTCCCTGTGGAGAGCACAGAGGTGGAGTGAGGTGAAGTTGCTGCTGCAGTGGTCAGAAAGCAGCACGGTGTTGGGAAGGGCAGGGTAACCAGATCAACAGTGCTGATCTCCTGTCAGCTTGGGTGAGGAGAGTGGGATTAATGGTGTTGAAGGCAGGTGGCTGCTTCTGGGAGGAGCAGTCTGCTTTCTCACATGGAGTCTGTGTTTTCATTTCACCTCACTCTCCACCACAGGTAATGGCAAATGCTCATTGCCATTCAAAGCATACTCAAATGCTTTTTTTCCTCTCCTGCTGGGAAACACAGTACCAGCTGTGGATGTATGTGGCCCAGTATCTCAGAACTGGTCCATGAACAGGTAGAACTGCAAGAAGTACTAAATATGTCCCCTTTTCTACCTGAGAATTGATAAACATATTAAGAAGCCCTTTCTGAAGGTGCACAACAAGCTTCCAGAGTGTCTCATATCCGGTGCCAGACACCGGCTGATTTATATAAACTTTGAGTTGAAATGTAGATAGTGATAGTGGGGAAGAAATCCTTTCATTAACTTGATTAGGCCACAAATCCTTATACATCTACCTAGATAGTCCTTGGATAAGTCCTTGGATAATGATAGTATTGCCTTGAGTAACACAAGTCAAGGTCGGTCGCTAGCAGGTGAGGGATAATGCCTTAGAAGGCACATGTCGTTATCCTCCAGCATGATTGATATTGAAAGAATTAATAACTGTTTTCAAAATGTACTTAGGTAAACTTTATCCAAGTAGACAGGTTCTCATTCTGAGGTACAGTTAGTTTTAGTTCCTTCATTGCAATTATACAGTATGCTGGGTGTTGGAAGGGGAAGTCAGAAGTGTTTGGCACTCATGAGAGATAAAATCAGATCTTACCTGAGAATTTTTCTTCTCCTTGCAGCTCACCCAAATGGACCTCCTTTCCAGATGAACACAGTCACCAGTGCACTGATTTCAGGCATTGTTGTCCTAGGAATTTCAAGCATTTTCTTTTTTGTATGTTCTCTAACCCTTCTGCACAGAAACTGGCCCAACAGTTCAGTCCTGAGTGGCATCCGGAACCCAGTCTTCAACTGAAAGTGATGATTTGTTTGCACTTTTTGTTTGGGGTTGCCTTTCTCGTCTGTGAGATATGATCCCATTAAAAAGTAACATTAAGGCAACACTCCAGTGGTATCCAGCTTCTGTTCCAGCTATTCTGTATTTGTAGATTTGCTAGATGATGTTGTGTAGGCAAGCAGCAGTGATGTTGGTAACAAGCCTAGAAAATGTTGAGAATCTCAATTGTGTTTGCGATCAGACTGCATGACATTTGCCCATGAATGTGCTGACAATAGAACTCATGTCTTCATCTGCTCAGTAAGGTCTAAAAGCTGACGAGGCTGCAGATGAGAACCTTTCCAAGTATGCCACTTTAATACAAAGGCTGACATATTCAGAAAAAAATCGTAAGTTCATAAACACGTAGTAAGGATAAGGATGACTTCTCTTTTGTCATTACATTTTTCACAAAAACAAGTATGTCTCAGGGGGAATTTGTTTTCAGCTGTCTTGGCTAAAAATAACCTAAGAGAGGCTTGGAACAAGTGACTTTTGTGTATTTGTAATTTGGAAGTATTTTCTTAAACATATCTTCCATTGGCTTGTGGAGATATTGTGTACCAAACTTCCCCCCAAACTTCCTTCACAGAAAATTATTTTTGGAGCATAATTTGGCAACTGAGAAAAAAAAACTCTCACTAATACACTAATTGTTAAGGGCAAGTTTTTCCCCGTGAGTTTTTCAGTTCTGACATAAAGCTTTCATTTCCACACACATTGAAGAGTCACCAATCAGTGCTTATTTCTTTAGCAGATTTTCTGCATGAGTTAGATTTGTCCACTGCATGGATGTGGGGAAGAGGGCAACTAGAAGGATAAAGGGCTACAAGCAGTACTGTACTGTTGCCTCTAGTTAATCTGATGAAGATCAGACTGACCTGAGATGTGAGTGACAGGTGCCCTCAAACAAGAGCACAAGGCTTAGCTGTATAGAGTAGACAAAAATGCTGGTACTAGAGAGGCCACCATAGACACAACATATTAAGCTGGACTGGATAGACAGTTGAGATTCTGGTCACACATACAGCAGTTAAATTTCATTTTCCATGTACTGTACATATTGGCCTAGAAACACCTCATTGGTATTTATCCTCATCCTGTGTTAACCATGTCTGTGTCTTCACTGATGTGACAGAACTGGCTAATGATCAGGGCTTTTTGGCTCTCAAGGCTAAAGACAAATACAGTCTTGTTCTCAGTTTTCTCTGATCCTGCAAATGCTGTATAAAGGCCTGTTGTTTGCAAATTCCACTGTGCTGTAGGGCAGTATCCCTAACAACCAATACTGTGCCTGTTCTCCTCCAGTCTTAATACCTCAGAAACATTTTTGCACTTCAGGGGTTAGGTCTGATGACATGTAAAACACGATTGTTTAATAAAATTATTTTAAACATTTCAGAGTGGATGCTTTGTCTGAACTGTTTTCCTCCCCCTGTCCAGCTGTTAGTTTTATGCATGCTTCCAGGGATCTCATTCTACAAAGAGGAAAACTGGACCTGCTTTTTAAAGTTGTTTTGGTAAGAGCTTTCAATATACAGGATAAATTAATATAATTATAGATTTACTGACCTTTAAAGGAGTGTGGCAAACTCTGGAGATTTATATTCCAGCCTGGGGATAAATAAATTCAGATAATCTGTTTTAATTTGCTAATAAAGACAACCACAAAAAATCCCATTAATGTAATTACTACTTAGTAAGGAGCAGCTTCAGATGGAAGTTTCCAGTGATGGAGATAGCCATTATCATCCTTAGAAAGTTGTTCCAGCAGTTAATTGCTATCTTCAGTACTTTTTAAAATACTTACTAATGTGAATATGCCCATTTTAACTTTCCAGCCATTAAAAAAGTGTCAGGCTTGTGTCTGCTAGAGAGAGGGAGAGGCCCTTTTTCTAATACAAATCCCATACAGTTTGGCTAAGACCACAGAAAAAGAAAGTGAATGGTTTTGGAGGTAAAAAAAGAGTTGCTGATATAATATCATACTTGTCTTATTTGATATTTCTGTGTTTCTGGAAGACAGTTTGTTGCTTTTCTTTAAGGAAGTGTCTTTCGTAGTAATTAACAGTGTTGTTGACCACAATTTTTGAGGCTTGGGTACCCTATTACGATAATGGAGTTGCTACTCAGTAATGTATATGCAGAATGTTATTCTTCTATTTGTTAAAATTTTTGGAGTGGTTTATTTATGTGAAGAACCAGGTAAGATATTTGTGTAACTTTTCCTCATGTGGAAATTGCTAGGTAACAAAAGGTGATCTCCCTCTAGCTAAATGAGTGACAGAGTTCCAACAGCCATCTGTAGAAGTCATTACTGAGCTTGCTACGGATTGTGAATGTATTTGTCTCCATCATTCATTTAAAGAGATAAATATGTGTTCCTCCTTGGTAAAGAAACATGGAGAGCCACAGGTGGAAAATGATGCCTAAGCCAAGGCTTATCCACTTACAGATCTGACATGGGAATGATTTATGAATTGTAGGGGAGCTGAGAACTTGAGCCAGGCTGGCAAAATACTTCTAACAAGGTGAAGATTGACTGAATTTTTAAAAACATCCCCATCCTGAACATGTGGAATCCATAATTTGTGACCTCACAAGTTTCAAGTTACAGGTTAGCCAGAAGTTGAGTGGATGTGCATGAAGGTTGCACCCTACTTTTTGAAGGACAGGATGTCAGGTGAGAGGGAATGGGGAATGTATTGAAAACATAAATTACATGTAGTGGGCACTCGAAATATCAAGTTTTAAATGAAGCACTGAAACTAAGAAGATGCTTTGTATGAAGGAGCTCTTGCCTGATACAAAATGAGTGTCTTGCAGGGGTTAAGTGAAACAGAATTGCTAAAAGAATAGTGGCTCTGATAACACAAGCACTTCTTTTAGGGATGCCTGTTAAATGTGTGTGTGTGTGGTTTTTTTTTTTTTTTTTTTTTTTTTTTTTTTTTTTTTTTTTTTTTTTTTTNTTTTTTTTTTTTTGCACAGAGGTCAGGTTTCTGCAGGTAGAGTGCAGTGTACTGAAATATTCTCAGGTCTGTGACCCAGATTGTGAAGCAGACCAAAGAGAAACTGAAATTTTAAGCTCAGTTCTAAATCCAGTAGAATTTAACAAACCTGTAAAAGGGTGAAAACATTTCCAGGCTTCCACTTTGGAGGCGATAAATGGCGTATCCAACTGGAGCTATGTATACCAGTGCTTGGGATAAAGTCAGTTGATATTTGAGAAACAGGCCTTGGCTGAGGAACCTGGAAGTAAATCACATTTCCTACTTTATTCAGCAGACAGTATTTCTTACTCTCCATATCTCTTAGGCTCCACAAATGTGCCAGAAGAAGCAGACTTGCCCTGATTAAACTACTCATCTCTTCATCTGGAGGAGACATAGGTGGGGGTATTGTGGTAAACTAGGAAATGTTCCAAGTGTTGCAAATTGGTCCTTATTCAGATTACTCCCAGGTTTTATTTCAATGCCATTTGGACCTTCCACCATACCTTTCAGAGAGAAAGAGGTAGGATGGATGTGGAAGAGACACTAGAGAATAGCTCTGCACAAACTGGACCCATGGTTTCAGTACTGTCACTACTCTTTGCCATAATGTCTCTTTTGAAATGTTTTATTCATTTTTCTGTTACTAGTTTTAGGAAGATTCTTCCCAGGTCTTTAAAAGAGTATGTTTATACAATTAGGAAGCACACCCTAGAGATTAGAAAAATGGAAAATATACAGTGGAAGAGTTGCTTAGGTGACTTATTTTGTGAAGAAGATAAAATAATCACTTTTGGTAAACCGAGGAATGTGCTGGCCAGCCAGATTTCAAATGTTGCTACTGCATTTGTAACCTCTGCTTTTGGACTTCAGGGTGTAAAAGTATTTTACTTGTAGAGTGAAAAGTACTTTGTGCTAAAGCAGGATCTGCTCCTGTCTTTGTAACCAAAAATACCATTCACCATAGCTGCAATGTTTTCTGCAATCCCCTGCTAAAAGGGGAAATCTTCACTCTTTTGAACTCCGAAGATGGTGGTGGTTATAGACATTCACTATCCCCACCTGAATAGGCATCAAATGCTCTGTTCACATTCTGAACTGCTTGTGTATAAACTCCAGGTCTCTGAAGTGTGTTTATCAAACTGGCTTGTTTTGCATAAATAAAACAAAACATAAAAATAGCTTTGCTTCAGCATGTTTTCAACCCCTTTTTCTGGACTGAAGATTGAATCAGGAGAGGCCCGGTGTTCCTGCCAGCAGTCTGCTATATTTCTCATCAAGGCAGAGAGGCTGAATGATATCCATTACAGAGACTCTTCAGAATGGCTAAAGAAGAATCCGCTCTTGTGATTATTTTCTCCTCAGTGCTGTAATCCCTTCTCTTGATTCAAGCTGAGCTTGAACTAAGCTCTATTCAGGCAATTTTATTACTTTTATCAGGTAGTAATATCTCTCTGTTCAGCAGCTGTTTTGGGGAACAGCATTCATTTTAGTGATTTTTTTTTAACTGATTTTTTTTATTTTTTTTTTTTTTAACTTTATGAAGAGGAATTACTGAACCAGACCAGCCAATACAATCACAAGCTACTTTACACAGCAGATATTCCTGATTTGTGTTTTCCCCTTTCTACATTCTAAGAGATTAAAATAATCCTGTTAATTCAAATGCTAATTGCAAATGACTGTTAGGGCAAAAATTCAGAGTAGGATCTGTACTGGATGACTCAGAGGATCATGCACATGGAGCAGGTGTGTATTCTGCACTGACTTGCATCCATTCTGGAGCCAGTGACATGTCAGGAGGTAAGTAGGCTCTGTCTCACTTCAGAGTCAAACCCTGCCTCTGCATGTTAGGGGCTGCACAGCTGAGTCACTGCCATGTGATGGAGTGATGCCTTGGGGCTTCCTTCCCTCACCCCAAAACACTGAGCACTGGGTTGCATATGGTCATCACGACATTGCAATTAGTATGGCCAGAAGCGTGAGATGGGTGGCCAGGACAGGGGCTCCCAGTCAGCCTCCTCACCATGTCCTGGTGTTCCAGGCTGTAGGTCCAACCCTGGAAGAGCTCTGCACACCTGCTGTAACTTGGCAAAGAGGGAGCACAGCTGTGGCAGTGCTTGTGTTGCTTGTTTATCCTGCTGCTCCTGGAGAGGGCTGAGCAGCTTGTTCTGCTGCCTGTGAACTCCCCACAGACTTGCCCTGCTGGGAACACCAATTAAATACAGAAACAGAAGTGTGTGAGTTAGTGGGAAATCACTGAGTAAGCCCTTTTCTGGATAACTGTGTTTGTTTCTACAAATGAAGGCAGGGCAGGGAGATGGGGAGGAGTCAGGACTGCGGCCTCAGGTGTGAGGGCAGCAGCCTCTGCAGAATGGGCTGTCGAGATGTCAGGCTGCAAGGAGAGAAGCAGCTTTATTCCATGTGTTATGTGGCAGGAATTTTTAATGTTTGTGGTGTCCATGGGGCAACCAAACATCTATGGTTGGCCTGGTACACTCCAGGGGCAGTTAGTGCACAATGTAGGCTNCATAAAGTCACCCTACCACAGCATGGTACACTCCAGGGCAGTTAGTGGTTGTGGTATAAACTAGGAAGGACTGTGTCATCCTGGGGAAATCTGCTTTGATACCAAGATTTCATCAAGACCATAGGTGTTCAGATTGAAAACTTAAGAACTCACCTACTTTTTTTCTTGTACAGATCACTTGTACAGCAGCAATATGTGTTTTGCTTCAGTGGCCCGTGGGTGCTCTCAGTTCTGTCAGCTTTTTTATCAGTGCTTGCAGAACACTGCACAGGTACAGTGCTCAGATAGGAACCTCTTCCTGGGAGCCACTATGAAATTAATTTCACTTAATCAAAGTGTTTCTGGTCTGTCAGACCCAAACCGTGTGTGGGACTTGTGCCTTGACTCCTAACACGAAACTTAGACATGCTTTGAGTATGGTCCTGTTTCAGTTGCTGCCCTGATTTTAATCCTTAGAGTGGAAATTGCCAATAGTTTATGATGGTGCTTTGCCTTTTCTTAGCATTTGTCAAATCTCCAAATTCTCTAAGACTATTAGGTTCTTCATTCCCTCAGCAGGTGTTCTAGCCCCTGACTATCTTGTTGGCCCTCCGTCAGTCTTCTTCCAGTTTATTGGTGTTTTCCTTCTAATGTGGGGATCAGAAAATGATATAGGATATCTAGTTTGTGCAAAAAGTGGTGAATAGCTGGGGGAAATGACTTCCCTCAATCTCCTGCCCACACTCCTGTTCATACAGCCCAGGACACTGCTGCCCTGCCCTGCTGCCAGGACCCACTGCTGGCTCCTGTGCAGCCTTCCACCCACCATGATCCCCCACTGCTGTTCACCAGGGCTGCTCCCAACCCATCAGCCCCCAGCCTGTATCCCTGCAGGGGCTGCTCCCATGCAGATAGAGGACTTTGCAGTTGTACTTGTTGAATTTCATAATGTCCATGTCAGCCCATTCCTCCAGTGGGATGAGGTCCCCCTGAATGGCAGCCTCACTCTCAGGAGTACGGAGTGGTGATCCCAATTTGTGGCATCTGGAAATTTTACTATAGTCTGCTCTGTCACCTCCTCCAGATCGTTGATAAAGGTATTAAAGAGAACAATCTCAAGTAGACTTCCACAGTACTCTGTAGTAATGCACCCCTCACTCCTGAGTGGGCATTTCTGTATAAGGAAAGGGTTTCAATTTACCTTTGGACATTTTAGGAAACTTACCCACGAAGTTCTGTGTTTTTCTGTTTGTGATTGGCTCAGTGCCAGGAGAGGAGCACCTGTTGGCCCTGTCACTGTTTGTCAAAACCTGTACCTCTTTCTATTGGCAATTTGCCAATAGATCCATCCCCGACCATTAGGTAGAAAAGGTGACAGAACAAAGGGTCTCGTGGCATTCTCGGGGTGTTATATCAGGTGTAGGATCTGTCCCTACACTGTACTTGGCTTTAATCTTTGCTTGTTGTTTTGTATTATTTTCTATATTTTATTAAACCTTTTTGATTTATCAAGACACATCTGACCATGCTGCCTCACTAATTATTATTAAGCCATTATTCTGAGCAGGGCTGGACCCTCAAGGGATATTGGAGAAATCCAATAGTACTTCATTTGTTGCTGGTATCCAGGTAGACAGCGACTACTACTCACCGAACTAAATCATTCCTCCATTTGTCCAGCTGAAAGAGATTGTTGCTGTCAGTTCAAGGTTCATGTTCTGCTGGTCTTGTATGATAGGGACAATGATGATGCTACACAGCAGAGGCTGTTATATTGTTCATTTTTAATCAGGAAATTACATCAGAAATCCAATCCTGACAGAAAGCTAATGGCACAAAGTAAAGCACTTAGGAGCTATGTTCGGGCATGATGTGTTTTCTTGGAAAGGCACATTTTTTCCTTGGAATCTTGTTTTGCTCACTAGCTACAGCGTGAACAGTGAACCAGGGTGGTTTCAAGCAGTTTCAAGCAATGTTTGAGGAGTTTGCTGCTGAGTGGAGCCCTATCTCCTTTACTAAATAAGTTAAGTTTCTGGTGAACAAGGCAGGGAAGTGGTTATAAAAGACAATGGCTGTATGACAAAACCAGTTGATTCTGGTTTGCCCGGTTGCCTCTGGGTCAATCTCTTGCTGGACATGGCTGGGATGACAGTTTAAATTGAAGTCATGCTCTGTACCCTAATTCTTAACCTTCTCCCCACATCCAGTGTACTTGAGCCAAAGCCTTAACCCTCGGCATCATTCCTGGTGCAGTTTCCCACCACGGTGTGTATTCTGACCCTGCCTGCTGCTTTAGGGTTTCCTGGGGCTATAACCCCCTGCTCTCCCAAGACCATAGTTCCTGCTGCTCCCCAGCTAGGTGGGTGCCTGCCTTCTGTCATGCCTGGCCTCAGCCTGCCTTCAATGTATTTCTGCTTCTGTCCACCCAGCCCAGCTTAGCCCTAAGGTGTGATCATGTGGGAGCCAGGTAAACATTATTCCCATCATGTTTCTGGGTCTGTGTGTCAGTGTCCCTCTTCCATGTGGTTAAGCCAAACTCTTCTTAGGTGACTGTTGCCTTTTCAATTTCCATTTACTTGGGATGGGGCACAGGAGACTGCTGGTTACAGCAATGAAAGCATACAGTGGCCAACAGTCTAGAAAATAACTTCTTGTTTTGGTAAATGTCAAACTTACTGTTCATCTGGGTAAGCCTTAAGGAAATAAATTTTGAGCGTGGTCTACTGCTGTTGTCATACTGGAAAGAAGATCTAATAGTATTAAGAGGAAGGAAAACATGAGAAAAATATATCTCATAATTAAAAAACCCGGAAATCTATGTGCTTCAGTAGCATTTTTGGTCTTGTCCATTTTGGACTGGAATTGTGCAAAAGATGTCATTGATACATTCTGATTTACATGGATTTGCATACAGCATGAGGGCCTTCTAGAGTTAATAAAATAAAGCAGCAAGACACTTGTGTTCTCAAAGGGGATCCCTCTTAAGGTCTTCCTCAGCTCTTTGTCCTTACAATTCGTACAGGTTTGCTCTGATGATACATACAGAGGCTATTTGCCATTCTCATTGTTTTGTATGTTTTGCCATGGAAGAAGGCTGGAGAGAGACCTATATCCTGCTTCTTGTTTCTGTTTCTATGATTGACTGGATTAATTCTGCTTCCAGGTGTGTTGGAACCACCAGTAATCCCTTTTAAGGTAGGTATGGAGATCACTTGTCATTGGCTGCCTGCAGGTAGAGAAGCTGAGTTTTGCTGCTGTTTTGCTGTCTGGAAACAGCTTCCCTCTGTGAGGAATACCTCTGTAATGATTACCAGGCTGTGAATATACAATAGAATAGCTAATGGTGTCTGTATCGTATCGTCTGTATCTGTAATGGTGATTCAATCTGGTAAAAACAATCTGGCCTCTCACAGAGTTGCCTCACAAATAGTTCCCATTTGAATTGCTGAAAGAAACACTGAAATGGGTACACTAGGAAGAGCATTGCCAGCAGGTCAAGGGAGGAGATCCTTCCTCTCTACTCAGCTCTAGTGAGGCACATCTGGAGTGCTGTGTCCAGTTCTGGCCTCCTCAGGACAAGGGAGACATGGAGCTCCTGGAAAGAGTCCAGTGTAGGGCAACAAAAATAAATAATGGACTGGAACATCTCTCTTAGGAGGAAAATCTAGGGCAGCTGGGCCTGGCCAGCCTTGAGAAGAGATTGCTGAGAGAGGATCTTGTCAGTACCTACAAGTATCTGAAGGGTGTCAGGAGGATGGATCCGGGCTCTGCTCGGTGGTGCCAAGAAATGGGATAAGAGGCAACGGGCAGAAACTGAAGCACAGAAGTTTCACCTGAACATGGGGAGGAATTTCTTTACTGTGCAGTGACTCAGCATTGGAACAGACTGGCCAGAGAGGTTGTGGAGTTTTCCTCACTGGAAATGTTCCAGACCCATGTGGACACAACCCTGTGCCATGTGCTCTGGGATGACTCTGCTTGAGCAGGGAGGTTGGACCAGATAATCCACTCTTCCAACCTTACCCAGCCTGTGATTCTGTGATGTGGGTGTATTTTATAGAGAGATGTAAATTTTGTGGTGTAAGCTGCGTGCTTCCTTTTCCTATTTTTTTTTTCCTTCTGTACATGGTTTCTTTTCCTTTGAAATTTTGGTTTCCTATCTCAGAAGCTCTCTGAAAACTTTCTTTCCCTAATAATCATCTTTCAATACCTTCCTCAGAACTGTTACAATTATCCTTCACCCTGTGACTTCTGCTGTAACACACTGATGTCTTTTATAGTTAGAATACTTCTGTTTCTCTGTTTTTAAAGCTGCTAGGGACAATAGAAAAGATATCTAAAGAGGAAAATAATAAACAATAATCTGATTTTTTTTCTCAGTTGATTTATGCCAAATACCCTTAAGTATTTGCTGAGGTATAGCAATGAAAGTCAGGGTTAGCAAAGTAGCCTTTGGGTAAGCATTTATTTGGAAAAAAAAAATAAAATCTGTGTATCCTTCCATCCTGGATAAAATATCTCCTCTGTCTTCCTAATCTACAAAGAATGCTTCACCTGCTTTTAATTGTAACTGGGTGACTTGGCTGGTCAGGATTTCTTCCAGTGAAATATAAATGCGGGATAGTAGCATACAAAGAACACACGAACAGTGAAGGTTGTGAGGAGAGCTTATAAAACAAGCTGTTTGTTACAATTTTATTCATTTAGTCATCTGAAGAGTTATGCCACTGTAAAATTGAGGAAATGGATAGACATTCCTGTGAGATACAAGAGGCCTCTTGGCATGACATGTCCTGTTTGACCAACCTGATCTCCTTCTATGACAGAATGACCTGCTGATGAGGGAAAGGTTGTGGGTGTTGTCTGTCTAGACTTCAGTAAGGCATTTGGCACTGTCTCCCACAGAACTCTCCTGGAGAAACTGACTGTTCACGGCTTGGATGGGAGTGCTCTTTATTGGGTAAAAGACTGCCTGGATGTCGAGGCCCGGAGAGTGGTGGGGAATGAAACTACATCCAGTTGGCAGCTGTGATTTTGAGGGGGCAAGAAGGTGTTTGGACATGGTGGCATTGTGCAGGTTGGGTTGATATCCAAACAAGAAGAATGGGAACGTTAGCTGGGACTTGTTAATTTCCTCGACCATGGGATCTGGCATCTGGTAGTGTTCTGGGTCCCATTCTGTTGAGACAAGCCTGTACAGTCCTCAGTTGAAGGATTATTCATTGATATTGTAGCATCTGTCTTGGGCAAGTGACTGGGAGGAAAGCTGAGGTGGAAAACTGTGGTTTGAGCTATGTTATGGCACTTGGGCAGCCTTATCTGCTCTTAGGGCTGTGTAAGACATCTGATCTGGGGCACCTACCAGAAGATAAATACCAAAAGAAGAGTTACAACAAATCCATGCCCAGATTAGGGTGTAGCTTCCTCCTGGAGCACTGGGAGGACAACCACTTTTTGGATTGCAGAGTGCCCATCTCCTGCTCTGCTGGAACAGCACCTATGTATGTTGTAGAGCATCTTTGTCACAGCATATCCCAATGCTTAACACTGGGTAATGATGGAAAAGCAGGCAGGAGGCAGGATTTAGATGAAGAAGCAAGTATGAAAGATGAAAACTGGAAATGTGTCAAGCCTGAATCAGTTCCTTGAATCCAGACCAGAGTTGTTTCAGGGACGTGTTGCAGCACCTTCCCTGTACGAACACATCAGCTAGCTGGAGTATAGCTCCAGACAGCAAGGCTTTGAAGGTTATTTTACTGACCAGGGGTTAAGAACTCTCACTGGTAAGTTAGAAAGCAGTGTGACAGATGCACAGATATGATCAGCTTTTGTTTCTGAACTATGACATTTCCAAGTCAGTCAAGGCAGCATGAGGGGCTGATGAGCAGCTGCTCTCAGTTTATGGTGATGTTAGTAAATTTACTGAGGAGTCAATGGGAATCATTCAGGTTAGTACATTTAATGCTGTGGTGTCTCTGATGTTCACGTAAGATCAGAAAGTGCCCAGAGAAGCACTACTGATAGCACCAGCTATATCAGAGGGTTTCTTGGAGTAGAGTTGGGAAAAATATTTCTTTTGCAGTTGTCACACTCTGTATTTAACAGCAGAGAGAAGGCACATAGTGATTATAAAGATCAGCATTCGAAAATACAAATGTATGGTATTTAGTGGGAATTTATCTATCTGTGTATAATGAACTAAAATTCTTGACCTTATTTTTTGCCCTTTTCTGAAAGATAGGAAGCTTCTGTCCTGTGACTTTTGAAGACAGCTCAATGCCCCTTTCCTATGGCTACTGGTTCATCCCACGAATGGTGGCAGAAATCAAAGCCCTGCAGCTCGTATTATCTATCTTGATATTTTATATCAAGTCTGTCAATCATTACTGTACTGTACAAGGCCATTTCACATCACACAGATGAGTTCTGAGAAAATGACTTTGAGTTGAGGAGTAATATCATGTTTTGCTTTTATAATGCTCAGCTTTGTTGTTGTTGTACTGCAATATGAGGAGATTGTTTTCTCTTATTATCTAGTGCCATTATTTGCTTTTTCCATGGGCAAAAGCCATATAGATGCCCTTTGTATGTGTAATAAACTTCTTGGAAGCAAGAAGGAATACGTTGGGTTTTTCAGGGGTTTTGACTGAGCAATTAAAAAGCCAGCTGAAAATGCAAATAGATGTTTGTTCTCTTATATTAAAAACTTTTATTTTCTGTAGAAATCCGTGCTGGTATTACACAAAAAGAGATGAGCTTAAGAAGCAGTTTGCAGTTTTGAAGAGTACAGCACTGTTTTGAAAACAAATCCTTATGTGTCTGTTAGCAAGATAGTCTTTATGTTAAGGCCTGTCCTACCAAAATTAGCCCTGGGGTAAGCTGCAGTCAAGGTGGGGAGCCTCTGGCTGATTTTCTGGTCAGAAAAACCCCTGCTGGAGCTGGAGTTGTTGAAAATAGTTCTCAAATACCAGTAAGTGACAAGAAAAGAAAAAAAAAATCGTTTTTGCTTCAGTGATGTCCTAGTCAGAATGCTCAGGGCTTGACTCCCCTCTGGTGCAGGCAGGTAGGGGCAGTAAATGAATGTTGCACCACAGAGAAGGTTTGTGTGGTACTGAGGATGTTCCAGGGCAGTGAGGCCCAAGCAGTGCTCTGCACTCTCACCTGTATGGATGGATTTAAAGGCTGTAATTTCAGACTTCATAATATCCCTATTGGTCAAGGCAAAGTCCTGTGGTTGTTCCACAGTGAGGCAGGTGGATCTTCCTAGCACCCCTCACCTGGAACTCAGGCCTGGCCATGGATTTTCAGGTAAGACATCCTATCTGAGTGTGAAAGAGATGCAGCACCACCATTGGCTGGGTGTTTTTTCAAGTTTGCTGCTGTGCTGTAGGTTAAAACCAAAACTGCTGGAAGCCTAATAGATAAGGAGCTTTTTGACCATTCTGTTTCAGATCGAATTCCTGTAAATACCTTTTGCCTCTGCTTTTCTCTGATTTGTTTTCTTGGAGCTCAAGATATGTGAAGGTATCAAAAGAGTTAAAGAAAGTTCTTACATTTTAAAAAGGCAGCACTTCTGCATCCATTAAAAAGCTCAGTTAACTCTTTATAGGTCAGATTTAAGCAATTTTGTTGCCAGCGGGCTGATTTTTCAAATTATTTACTAAGTACCCAAGATCCCTCAGCTTTAGAGGAAACAGGGAAGATAGTTCATTGCCAAGCAATAACATGAAAAGGAAAGAAGAGCATTCCTTGTTATCCCCTCTCATATTTATTGATTTCAGAGCCAACTAGATTGCCTTTGGTCTCTTTAACCTGCAAGTCTGTGATGTTTTGTAGAGCACCTCCAGAGCAAGCAGAAACTTAAAGCACAACAGTGATGAAGTTTCAGCTGATAAAGAGAAGTGTTGCTGCCCTGACACGGAGCATCAGCAGAAAGCTGAGTACCCTGTATCAGGTTTGGTTGTAGCAAAGAAGTTCTCAGGACTCATCACTGCACTACACAGAGTCAGTAACTGCTAAACCCTGAGCTCTTCAGAATATTAGCAGAGAGCCTTGAGGACTTTGGGTAATGGTCTCTGGTTTGGTTTGGTTTTGATGTTAGTCTGCCCTAGCTAGGAAGGCAGTGGATGACACACACGTGAGCCTATTGTTTCACATTTGTCTCATATTCTTGGTGTCCTGTGTGAGAATGGCAGGAGGGAAGCAGCGCCCAGAGAACTGTTAATATCATCAGATGGTCTCCATGGAGCAGGGAGCAGCCTCCCTCTTCACACTAGAGAAGACAGGAGTACTGTTTATTTGTGAGATGGAGGCGGGGGGTGGTGTGTGAAGTAAAGGAGAACAAAAAGCCTCAGTGTGATAGCAGTCTATGCCTAGGAATAAACATAGAGAGTATTGTACAATGAAAGGGAAAAAACATCTTAGGGATAGGTTACTTGAGCCAACAAAATTTCCTCAACACTAAATGATGTATGAGAAACTCAGAAGTGTAATTTGAAGACGGAAGTCTTGCCAGTTACACTCCTATGACTTCTTACAACAATTTCTGACAGCAGATTCTCCAAAGTCAGTACCATTTCATGAGCTGCCATTGCTGTTGTAGGAAATTGTTTCTCTCAGGTTTTTGTTTTGTTTTTTTTACTTTGCTGGAGATTTGCCTTTTATTAGCCAAGACCTAGCAGTGACTGATTCTTGGAAGGAAAGAGTGACATTTGAATAGCTGAAGCTGCAGTGACCTACTTCTTGTAACAGCTTGATAAGAAGCTCCACAAGGGGTCATGCTTCTGAACAGCTGTATCTTGCAAAAACATTTGCTTGGTGGGAATTTTAATCTCATCTCTGCCCCTTTGTATCTAACTAAACATGTGAAAATATAAAGATTTTCCAATGAGTGAGTTTGCAAAACTGAGTTTGTAATGAGTTAAATGGTGCAGAAAGTGAGCCCTGACTGATATTTCAAAATGTGAGAAATGCTGTAACATCACAGCAAGTTAACTCCTCCTTGGAACAGCGTGTAGGGGGGTGGTGGCAGTCTGTGTCTGCATCTTGTCATGCTGGCTTTGCTCACACTGCTTGCTTACTTCCATCTTCTGCCTCTGATTTGGAAAAGTTCCTCAGCTGCTCACACTGCTCTTTGCATCACCCTCACATCCTCACACCTTTCTCCCCACTCCCTAATTTTCTTCCTTTATTTCTCTCAAAATCATTATACCTTCCCTGCTTCTTCAAACCCAGAGTAAAGATGAATCTATAAATCTCTATGGATAGTTTCAAATCAGTTTCTTGATGTTTAGATGAAAACTGGGTTCTGGCACTTGCTTCTCTTAAATGTGACAAAATAGAGAAACAATGTATTAAATAGTTTATGGAGAAATTAAAAAAGAGATAAGTATATAATCTTGACTCTCCCAACTTAATTTTTTTTTTTGTCAAATAATTCTTATTAGATCTTCCTAGAGTTAACTTTTTAGTTGGTTAATATTGAGGCTGTTTACATCAATAACTTACTGCTATGTGAAGTAACAAATTTGCAAAAGGTTCAGGACAATGATCTTCTGGCTGTTTTTCAAATCAATAGGAATAAATGAGGCATTTCCATTGAAATTACATTTCACTCAGGAATAATTTTGTGAAAATAGGCTGCTACAATTAGAAGTAACTTAGATTAGTGATGATCCATTCCACAAAATCCTTCCCCAAAAGAGAACGGACAAAAATGTCTCTCCCCAATAAGAATACATCCTCAAAAAAGATCTTTCTGTTTGTGCTTGTTCATTTGAATAGAGAGAAAAATCAATTTGACATTAAAGCTTTTCTGTTTACAAAAAAAAGTCCCCCCTCAACACAATCAAGTTAACTAATGGCAAAGCTATTTTTCTGCCAAGAGGCTGTATCATTAAACTGGGAATTAGACAAATGAGATCCTAATGCATTTTAATAAAAACAATATATTTCTCACTTCACTCTAAACCCCTGTAGTCTTGCATATTTTTTGTACTTATGCCACTGGCTATGTGGAGCTCAGTTATAATTGCTCACCTTATAACTCCTTCTGACACTTATACCTAGAGCAGATTGCATTACAAGGATGTAGATGTATTCTGATTGCATGGAATATTTTTTAGTTATTCTAGAAGTGTTTTCAGGAGAAATTAAGGTAGTTTTGAATGGCTTTTCAAACACTGAAAATGTGAATCTGTTATGCATTTTATGCATATTATGCATATCTTGCTCTTCCGCATTGTTCCATGAAAAATGTGCATTTTGGAAAGAAATGGCAATATGTAGGAATAGCATTTATCTGTGCAACACTTCTGTTCCTTGGGCATACTGAGGCATATCCTTTTGTGAGTAAAACTAAATGTTGTGACTGCCATTTCTTTTACTTGCAGCTAATGTTCCAGAAAACTCCCCCATGAATGTCTCATCCTTGTGCTGTTGGTTTAAGCCACTTCACTGAATTCAGCGTTCAGGACCCTTCCTGACAATGCAGTAGCCCAGGAGTGCATGCTTGCCTTTGGGCCCTGAGCTGGGTTTGGTGCCCACCAGTGGGAGGCTGTGAAAGACAGGGAAACTGGTGAAAGGGGAGCTCTCTCATCTTGTAATTCATGTTTAATTTGTGAATCATGTTTAGATGTGAATGTTTTGTACATAAATCTTATATAATTTTTAGTTTTCCCATCTCTATGAGAGCTGCTAAACCATGCTTCCTAGCTCTACAAAACCCATGTTCATCATCTCTTTCACCTGTTTAAAATTTCCTCCCATTTGTGTACTGTTGCTTAAGCAAATCAATTGTTTGATATCCCTGCTGGATTTTTGGCTTCCCTGTTTCATGTGGTTTATTGTTTCTTTTTCTCCCCTAATACGCACAACTCCTGTAAACAAGCTCCTTGGGATTTGTTTCCTTCTGTAACTTTACTAGTGTTTCACACAGAAAATCAGAAAGTTTCAAGTAGCAAACAAGTTCACATGTTGGCAGAGTAATCACAGAATCATCAAGGCTGGAAGAGACCTTCACTATCATCTTGTCTAACCTGGGTCCTCAACACTGTTCCAGAAATGCTAGAGATTTCTTCTAATTCCTCTGTGTGGAGTTCTTCTTCCAGTGGGAGAAAGGATTTAAAAAGCTGTTCCTGAGTGTGAGCTGAGCAGACATTGTGCAAGGGAAGTTTTGGCACTGCTATTTCCCATTTCTCATTCATGGTTTTCACCTTCAGAGTGTTTTAAACACAATAGATCAAACACATTGTGGTTCCTTGTCCTGTACCTTTCCCTACTGTGCCCACTGCAGGCAGCCTTCCAGTGGAATCCATCAGCTCCTGGCTGTCAGGGCATTTCTTCAGGCTATGGCCAGGTGTATATGTGTGGCTTGGTGGTCCTCTCCTCAGCAGTCTTGCTCTTTTCTGGTAGTTGCCCTGAGGGAAAACACTGAGATGGTGCTTTCCAAAAACACTGCTCCTCTCCAGCCAGGAGCACTCAGCTAAAGGAGCCTCAGCTGTGTGTGGAGGATGGTGCTTCTCACTGCAAGCATGGCCAGAGTTTGGGCCAGTGGAGAGCATGTTGAGTGTATGGATGGGTCCAGCCTGGTCTGGCCTGGTCATGAAGAGAAGGATAATGAATGTGGTGCTACTATTTTAAATGCTTGTCTGAGCTTCCCATTTCTTAATTTTTTATTTTACTCTATGGTGAGAAGAGCAGACTGAGTAGAACTGGAAGAAAAAACAAAACCCTAACATAGTTCCTGTTGTCCTTCCAGTGGTACTCATAGATTTGAGTTCATTTACATTATGGGTAGGGAAGGGAATGCATGGAGTTCAGCAAAGAGAAGTATTTTCCTTTATGCATTCGAAGGCAAACTCCAAGGATCAAACGTGTGCTCAAACCACTGCCTGTCAGTGTGATGAAGACTGAGCAGAGGCAGCACAGTGCCCAGGCATCCTCCACACATGCAGGCAAAAAAGCAAATGTCAGCTTTAAACCTTCTGCCTGACTTTACCCCATTCATAGTGCTGGTGATATTCAAAACCAACCTCAGACTTCGGGTGATGTTGCCAGGGGTCTGCTCACTCTTTTCTTACTCAACCAGACAACAAATGCTGCAGAATTGGTTCCATCCCTGCTAAAAAATAGGTGAGGCTTTGTGTGTACCGATGTCCTACTAGATGTTGCCAGGCAAGCAGACTTAGTCTTCTGTTGTGCTTTGTAGTTTCTGTGATTTTTTTTAGAATCTTTGTTACCTTACTCTCCAAAGCTGCTGAGTTGTATAAAATATAATAATGTGCTCTGCAGAACAAACTGTAGAAATCTCATCTCTTCTTGCACTGAGTCAGAGGTGAAGCTCGTGACTTGCTTTGTCTGTCATGCTTCATCTGTCACAATAGGAACAGAAAAATGTTTCATGGTCTTGATTAAAACCAAATATAAGCATGGAAATTTCCCACTAATTACCATCAATGTCAAGTAATTTTCTCCTACGCAGTAGTTATATTTGTTTATTATGCATCTTTATTGCAGTCTTCTGGCCAGTGCTTATGATCAATACCCATTAGGGAAGAGGATGTAGAAAATTCAGGGTCTGACCTGCAAAGCCCAGTCGGAAGTACCGCAGTTAGGTTCAGACTGAGAAATGTAACGTGGTGGTATTGTGACTTTTGTCATCCTGTCCTAGGCTCTCAGATACAAAACTCTCTGGAGTGTCTGAAGGCCTTTTATGCTGTGAACTAGTGCAAGTCTATAAAATTGGTATAGTTCTTTGGATAGTGCTGTAATTCCTATTTCACTCGCTGTCCTCTGCTGCAACTCTGAACATGAGTCACCCTATTCATTCCTGGTCTTCACCTGTGGACAGTCCTGCCAGCTCTGTGTTGCTGTTGACTCTTTTTTATGTAAAAGAAGTTCCATTTTCTGGAGTTGCATGGTTAAATGAGATTCTCAGGCTTTGTTTAGGAAGTTCCTCATCTCTTTTAGTGGTAGAGAGGATTTTGAAAATGTGATCTCTAAGGGCTCAAAGGCTGAATGCATGAATGTCAGAGGTATTACGTTTAAATGTTATTCCTTCTGATATCTGATATGGCTTTTCACTGCTTGAAGAAGGCATTACAACCTTGAAGCTCCTGACACAGTTCCCTTATGATGAAAAGGCAATAATTTTGCAGCTTTAGCAAAAAAGCTTGGCTCTTAAGTACCCAACCTGCATTTTTGATGTAAAATGGGTGTGTGCTGCTATTGTGGGACCAAAGGCGGCTGTGTCAGTGTGAATGGATTTTCCTCTTCATTCTGCTGTTTGTTTTGCAGAAGCTGCACTGGCTCTGGGAAATGATGTCTTCACATAGGAGAACCCTAAGTCTGAGACAAGGAGCCTTTTGTTCTGCTTAAGACCTCATGCTGTAATAGCTACAGTGAGGTAAATTCATTTAATTGTTAGTTTGGTGAATCTTGAGTATATTTTTCTCATTTCAGTTACCCATCAATTTCCCTCCCTGTTGTCTCCCAGGGAGATTGTCCAGGAAAATATTCCAGAACAGATGAAGTTCTGACCTTCAGTCATCAAACTGATGAGCAGCTTTTGTGGCATCTGACTGGTGTGAGCAGAAGCGATTCTGGGTCCTGCATGAGCCTTTGGGAGAAGGCTTGGTTTGGGAAGAAGTCTTTGTGGGCTTTAGTCCTCTCTTTAGTTTTCTCTTTAGTCACATGTGCAATGGGGTCAACAGTAGTTCCCAGTAGTTTGATATGTGTTTCAAACCCTCTTCCATGAGATGGGATCTTCTGGGACCAGAGTCCAGTTTCTTTAAGAGGATTTTATGTGCCAGGTAATTCATGGCTTGAGCTGCTTTAATCTGTGATGTTCAGAAAAGTACTGGCATCCCCTCAGAGTGAAGACACTGAGCCCTTACTGAAAGAAAATTCCTACTTACTCTGTTGAGTGCTTGATAAAATTGCCCCTCATGGTGGTAGAAAGGGGGATTGTCCAGAAACCATTTTGGCAGAGGGGTAGAGCAAATAAGTTCTGTTTAAGGACTTCTCACTGGGACACAGTTGCACAACAAAGCATCTAAACACTTTCCAGAGCACAATATTGTACTACAGCCTTGGAGCCCAGGAAAAGCCACTCCTGGCACTGTGCAGCTCCTGAAGTAGGTGTGCACTCCAGTTTCTTTGAAATTCAGATTTTCATCTCTATAAATCCCTTGGCAATACTTGTAACAAAATGCCAGTGTCAGAGCAAATTATTGCTACTACTGAAATGATAATGCAGGGTGAAATCAGACATTGCTTAGAAATTTGAATTTCTCTTATAAAAATGCTTCTGTCAGGTCTGTGCATCACACAGTACCTGCATTTTCTCATTTAAAGTAGAGTGCCATCTTCAGCTCTACTGATGGCTTTCAACTCTTCCCTCCCTACCCCCCGTTAATAATTGGCAAATGATGGGATGTGATTACATGGCCATTTACAGTACTTATTAGCATTTCATTTATAACATTATCATATAAAACTGACTTAATTGCCCTCTGGGTGTAAACATTTAAATTTTGTACATGGCAGCTCCATTCACTTCTCTGCCACTGAGGAATACAGTATATTACTTCTCAGAAAAGAAAACACAAATTTGTCACGGATGGCTACATCCACTGTACGTGAAGAAGAAAGGGCTTAAAAGATGCTATGGCTCCTTGGGAGTATACACAAGGATAACAACATAATTTGCATTCAGGCATTTGCATATATGGTACAGTAATTTGGCATGGCTCCTTTGGTTTTTATCTCAAAGGAGGGAAGGATTGTCATTTTTCCAGTTAGTATCCTAAAAATCACATAGCCTAATGCTGAAAAAAGCCTCTGCAAAAGCATCCATAGCTTTGTCACTGTAGGATTGTTCTCAATAGAGTATTTATTGGTGCTTTGTCAAATCTGCATTTAAATATACCAGTTGATAGCTTGGTATTATTTTCTGTTGGAGGGCATTCCAGTAGCTAAGCAGAGGTCTGTCTGGGGACTTTTTTCTTGATATTTGGTCTGAAATTTCATTGCATTTCTCCTTCTGTTCTCACCTGGTTTATCGCCTGTGTGCTTATTCAGCCAAGCTGGGCATATTTTTAGCCATGCATCTCCTTGCAAGGGATTTCTGAACTACTTCAGGGAGCTGTTGCTTTCCACCTCATGGTGCTTTTTTTAAATGCCCACTGCCAATCTCTTCAGTAACACTCTGCCCTTGCCTCCAAATATTATTGGCCACTTTCTTCTGAACTCTCTTTGGATAACAGCTCTCTCAAGCCAGCCATCAGTGTGCCAGATGCTGTTGTGCCGGGGCTGTCAGCCTGATCCACAAAGTGCTGAAGCCAGAGGAAAGCCTCCGTTGATTTTGGATCGGTACCATAACGAGGAACCAGGGAATAAGATAATGGCCCATAACTTAAAACACTGAAATGCCAGCCTGCACCACAGTGCAAAGATTGAGTAGTTGAAGGGTAAAGGTCTTCCACAGCCATAACCAAGAGGCAACAACAATCAGCTAATAAACCTAAAAACAATAAAAATCAATGGCCAGAATAATTTTTGTGGCTGGAGGAGGCTGAAGGCGTTTTGGCAGGCTGGGCAGAGCTCAATTTGGCAGTGGTGGGCTAGGAGCAGTGCAGCTGGCAGTGCTCCCTCCGGGGTCTGGGGTGAGAGGAGAGCTGTGAGGGCAGTGGGGCAGGATGGGGAGCCATGGGGCTCCTGGAGGAATGGGAGGGCTTGGTCACGAGCTGACACAGTGTGAGAACAGTTTGCTTTTATTGGAGTTTGGAGGGAGCAAATGGAAAAGGGGTCTGCAGTGCTGGTGAGATCTCAGCAGCTTTGACAGGATTGTGACCGTGATGAGGGGGTCGCTGGGAGTTGTCTCTGCTCCTGGAGCCAGCCAGTCTCCACTGCTGCCCTGAGTATGGGGAGGAAACAGCTGTGTCTGGAAAGGCAGGTGATGGGGCTAGGCCAGTGGTGGTTGCCTTCCTGAAAAACAAGGTGTTTTGCTTCTGTGGTGTTGGGGGCAAGAGTCATCCCTGTGAGTCTCTCTTTTAGCAAAAGGCTGTGCAGATGAGAGATGGGAAGAGACTGCCTGCAGGACAGCAGTCAGGAGTGTCCTGCCCTCTTCCCCCCCACTACACTGCTATTTCAAGCAGTGCTAACTTGTCTACCCATAGGTCTGGCATTCAGGGGAGAGGGGCTGACATCTTTCCCAGGACTTTCTGGTCTCACCTCTCCTTCTGGACATGCCTCTGCTCTTGCCATGTAGTTGTATGCCTTTTCTCTTGTTTGTGCCTTGCTTTCTTCCATCATCTTTCTGTTTGAGCATGATCCTACTGGCTTCCTCCACTGCCAGAAAGCCACCTTCGTGCTGTCCTGTCCCAAAACTGCTGCCCCTCGTCCTTCTGCTCCTATCTCTCAAGGAGCCAGCCAAGTGCTGGAGCAGTTGCTTCGTATACTAAAGTCAGGATGGGGAAGATGAGGAGCAAGGTGATGTAAACCTGAATAAGGAGCTTCTTGGAACTCAGTGTAGTCACCTAAGCTGAGGGCAGCATCTGAAGCATCTGAGCATCTGCTCAGTGCTCTGCTTTCCCACATAGCCCACCCTGGGCTGGAGTGAGGGCAGCAGGAGTGCCCCTGCTCTACAGCCCTATCCATGCAATACCTTTCAGGTGACAGTCTGATGAGCTCTTCCTCATCCCACCAGCCAGCACTGGGGCCTGGGAGCAGAGCCTGTAGTGCATGGGAGTGGTCTCTGATGCAGGAGATGCTGCTGGGATGTCCCACCGTTTTCCCCAAAATGTTGTTTACTCTTACCTGGAACACAAAGTGCCTCTCTGCCTGAGGTGAGGCAACACATAAATGCTATCAGTGTTGTTTTTTCTCCCCTTTTGCAGTGTTTTCAGTCTCATCTGGGGTTCCTGAAGAAACCAGATAAGTTTTTCCTCTTTTATCAAAGACCAGCAATGCATATTTCCATGGCAGACTGAGCTAGCTGGCTGAAATCCTTTGCATCAGCAAGACTGTTATTTCAGATTTTCTCTTCCTTCCAGCTTTTGCCCAAAACAGCTTGATTCATTTCAGTGTCTCTCTTACTGACCTTGCAGGTCAGTAAGACCTTTTTGAATGTCCATGAAAACAGAGGACCTTTAGGAATAAACCAGAAATGTCGTCATACCTGAACACACACACACAGAGGATGTGAAACACATTGTATTGAATCATTTTCCATGCAGGAATGGGGAGAACAATTTTTTTGAGATAGGAAACAAAATAAATACGAAAAATAAGAAATGTGAAAAGAAAGAGGAAGGAGAAAATAAAAAGAGACCACCCCCCCGTTCAAAAAAAAAACAAAAAAAAAACGATAAATGACAATCGCAGTGGCCATGTTTCCATGGCTAATTCCTAAGGATGCACTGCCACCTGCCAGCCTTTGAGCAAAACGCATGGAAAGAAAAAGCGGATTTCACTCCTGATTGGACTGTTCTTGAACTGCCCGAATTCCTGCTACGTGGCCGATATATCCATTTTAAAAAGGAAACTGCAGCCAAGGCTTTACACATGGATTTGCAGTGCACACCGTGCAAAGGAGCAGGATACTTTTGCAAGGTGAAGCAGCCTGAGCCCAGCCAAGGCCGTGGTTGTGAATCAGGGCTGGGGGGCACGAAGCCAAGGCCTCGCAGAGCCCCCTCTTGCCCTGGCCTCAGCTGAAGGTGTAAAACATCGTGAGGGGAAGGCACAAATAACAGAGTGTGGAGGAGTTGATTTATGCTCCTGGAAGAGATTAAATCTTTTGCATATTACAGGATTGTTAAATGGGAGCAAAAGGTGTGTGTTGCTGAAACTTGAAGGTGACAAATAATAGAGGGAAAAGAAATATTGATTTAGGGTGGGTGCCCAGGAGTAATGGGATGAAATTTCAAAGGGGAACATGAGTGTTGTGTATCAGGAAATGCTTCCACACACTGAGATCTATCAAGCTGTGAATAATATCTCAGGGGAAGCTTCTTCACCCCAGGCACTTTAAACTAGAATAAAATAAATGGTAAGAAATTATTATACAGTGAAGTCTTATAGTGGTAAGGGGATGAAATAGACAATCTAATAGGTTTTTATTTCCTCTCTGAGCTGACTCTCCATTGTCTTTCATTATGCAGCACAAGCTGTTCAATTTGGGTTTCCAGCAGAACATTTCTGCTGCTACGCACGCCCGTCTGTGGTACAACACCTGGTGAAGGGTGCATGGAGAACAGCTTTGCCTTGAACCTGCTGCAAGGCAATGTAAATTGCATTTCTGATCTCTCAGCCTCTTAGTCCTGCCTCAGATTTAGCTTTTCTTTAGCACTTTGTAGTGTCCATTATTGTGAAGAACCTCATACATGCTTTGTTCAGTATATTTCTTAGATAAAAACACTTCTGTAATTTGAAGCAGTACATCACCTTAAGACCTGGTTGAGTCAAAACCAATTTAGAAAGGACAATCCAGTTACTCCTCCTAAAGTGACATTTTCTACTCTTGGTGGAGTTGTGTCGAATGTAAAAATTGAGAAATGCCTCTGGAAATTAAACAAACCTTCCATCTCCCTTTTAATTTTGAATGTTCTCGGGGTTGGGATTGAGATAAAAGTTACTGTCTTGTGTTTGTGACTGAATGAACATTCTTATGTCATTCTTAAGAGAGACCTTGTGAGAAATAGCAAACAATTATATAGATGGTTCCTTGTTAGTCTTTTTGCATACAAAAGGGAAAATTAGTGAACATGATGGAACCACACAGAGACACGTTGAGAGCAGAATCAAACTGTGATTTTTATCACTTGGTTATATAAGTGAGTTCACTCCAACAATATTGGCTACCAAGGTTTTTTGGTGTGTTTTTTTTTTTTTTCATGTGTGTGGGTTTTTTGTTTTGTTTTTGGTTTTTTTGCGTGTGTATGTATTTATTCTGAAATACAGTTTTGAAAGAACCTCTCTAACTTTTGTCATAAAGGCACCACAGCAGTGTACAGTGGCTTTACAAGCCTCATGCATTAGCTGCCAT
>VWYO01014404.1:216317-255632 GCA_013400275.1 Rhadina sibilatrix | reverse complement strand
GCTGTGGGACACGAGCAAACAGCCCCAGCCCCATCCTTGAGCCTGGGGAGGGCTCTGGCTGCAGGACACGAGCAAACAGCCCCAGCACCATCCCTTAGCCTGGGTAGGGCTCTGGCTGTGGGACACGAGCAGGGTGAAAACAGCTCCAGCACCATCCTTGGTCCTTGGGTAGGATTCTGTCTGTGGGACACGAGCAAACAGCCCAGCCCCATCCTTGAGCCTGGGTAGGGTTGTGGCTGTGGGACACAGGCAGGGTGCAAACAGCCCCAGCCCCATCCTTGTGCCTGGGTAGGGCTCTGTCTGTGGGACACGGGCAGGGTGCAAACAGCCCCAGCCCCATCCTTGTGGCTGTGCAGGGCTCTGGCTGTAGGACACGAGCAAACAGCCCCAGCCCCGCATCTTTCCTGGCCGGGGTTTCCAGGCATTAGGTGTGCGGACACGGCGCTTCCCCGCAGCTGCACGGCAGATGAGCTGAGCGGCTCTCGCTGCGCGGGCAGGGCTCGGCTCTGCCTGCGGGCTCTGCCCCGTTACACGGGATCTTCCCGAAGGCAACTCGGCAGCAAAACACCTGGGCGGCTCTGTCCTTCCCTTTACCCAGCTCGGAGGTTGGAACATCATCACCTCTATGCTTATATCCAAGGATGGGGGCAGGTCCCAGCTTCACCAGCTCCCAGAAGATTGTGAAATGGAAAGCAAAGGGAATAGAGCAAAACAAGGTGACCTCACGGTTAAAATCTAGTGTTTTGCTTTTACTTTGTTCTTCTTCCTTCTGCTTGTTTCTGAGCATCAGTAAGGAGACTGGTTGTGCCAGCTATCCCACATGTGAGGTTTGGCTTAAATCGATAGAAATCCAGCTGCTTTCCATGAAGAATATGAAATTTTTCTTTAAAAATAGCAGTTCAAGCTTTTGAGTTTGGAACAATCCACAGTTCCATCCTGGTGGCTCTGCAGCCCAGGGCAGCCTCACCTCTTCCTGGTGAGGTCTCATTGGATGGGTTCTGCTCTGCCATCTCTTCCTGGGTCACTTGGTGAGGGGGACCCTGGATAAGTGGCCTTGTTGGGATCATCGAGGGCTGTGACACTGCAGGTGCTCTTTGCAAAGCCCCACAGGGACAGTGACAGAGCTCTTGGCCTTTGCTGCTCTGCCCAGGACACGGCTCCCACCTTCAGCCCTCTCTAACCTTGTGCTTTATGGCTCAACAATTCCCATGTTTCACCCTTTCCCAGACTTACCCTTTCCTGGGTGTTGATCCTGCCCTGTGGGATGTGCCCACATCCTCTGTGCTTTTACCAGGCTCCTCACCACAGGCAGATGCTGGTGGGGCTGGTCCAGCCTTGAACTTGGGGTTCTGCTGCCTCCCCGTTCCTGGCCCCTCTTGCTTGGCTGATTTCCAGTAGTGCTGTCTCCACCCTGGCTCCTCAAAGCCATTTTCCAATGCTTGTCTGTTCTAATTTGGGTCTTTGGCAGGACAAGTCTCTCTCCTCTCAGGGTACAGGTCCAGTCTGTGCTCGTGGCCGTGGCTTGGACCCATCTGTGTGTGGACAGGCAGCCTGGCAGTGGTCCTGGCTGGGGAGGCTCTTGGTCCTTGCCAGGGAGAGCATCAAACCCTGTGGCAAGCACACCTTTTGCTCTCTCTCTTTTTTTTATGTGGCTGAAGGTATTCAGTTTTTATCCTTCAGAGAGCTCTGCCCCACTCCTGAGCCATGCTGGGACTGGGTAATAATGATGATTCATAATGGTGACACCTCAGCTGCTCCCATTGGATAGACAGAATGAGACCAAATTAACTGTTCATGTAAAAAGTTCATTCAACAATAAAACTAATTCAATCATAATTATTAATTATCAATTGCATGCTCTCTTTAAAGAGGGGAAGGTCGAGGAAAAGAAGGCAGAATCAGTGATTCTGGCTGGAAAGCCCCTCTCTACCCATCAGGTCCTGCCATCTCCCTCAAGAAACAAGCAGCTCACCTTCCCTTCTACAGACCACTGCTCTCACCCAGCCTTGGGCTCTTGGAGAAGTCATGTGTTGCTGGGGAGAAAGGATGGTGGTGCCTTAAAAAAAAAAAAACAACCCCAAAAAAACAACAGAAAGTTAACAGGCACCTGCCAGGAAAAAAAAAAAAATCAAACATATTTTCCGTTGTTTCTTGGCTGTGGAAGGGGGATGTGACAGCCATGGAAAATGGACAGATTCTGTGAGCAATAAAAAAATGGCTTTGCTTTTCCCCCCTCTTCCCCCCCTGTCTCTTTTCATGTGCTGCATTTCCTACAATCTGATTCTCTTCTCTCCAGCAAATACAGGTTTCAGGTTCCCAAGCGTGGGGCTGCGGTTTGAGAGGAGCAATGGAAACTCCCCGCGGTGGGAAGGGGCCAAAGGCACAGGGGCTGCAGGAGGGGAAGGAAAACGGGGCTGTTCTCACTGGGGTGTGAAGGCTGACAGGGGCACAGAGCTCAAACCCTGTGCTCTGCTCCACACTGGGCACCTTTTTCATTCCGTGCCTCCTCTCTGAGGCTGAAGGTGATGGTGCATGGGGAGCTGGGGTGTGCTCCCATGCTGGAAGAGGGCACCCAGGAGGGTCCCATCACCCCCAGGCCACCCCAGACCGCAAGGATGACCCACAGGAGGGTCAGAGCTGGGCTTGCTGGTGACCCCTGCCCGCTGTCACCTCCATCCCTGCCTGTGCATGTCCCAGGGGCCACTCCCCTGCCTGGCTGCTGGCCAGCGTGCTCGCCTTTCCCAGGCCGCTGGGGGAGAAGTGAAAGTGCTTCTCCTCATTCCTGAGCGAGATCTTTGTTTACAGGGACTTCAAATATTTATCCCAAGTGCAGGGCTCTGGCAGGGATGCAGGGTCCCCCTGCACTGGGCTCTGCTGCTCATCCTTCCTCACCTTTGGGCCATCTCCTTCTTTTTTATTTATTTCCTTGAGGGTCTTCCCTGCTGGCAACATCAGTCTGGGGGTGATGGGATTCAGCTGCCCACTGGCATTTTGGCTGTGACCTGCAGGAGCACCTCTCTTTCTCCTTACAGGGGATGGATTCATCCTACAAACAGGGACAACAGCAGGGCTTTCTAGGTGCAATTTCCTTGGATCAGGGAGCTTTCAGACAATTGGGACAATTAAGAGGTATCCTCTTTCTTCCCTACCACCCAGGCAGGCATCTCCAGTGGGCAGGCATTCCCAGGGTGGCTCAGCTGGGTGAAGGCTGAGCTCTGCCTGTCCATCACTGTCTGGGCTCTCATCAGATAAAACATCCTCTGAGAAAGAAAGGTGACTTTCTGGATCAGATTCTGGCACGAATAAACAATCGTGCTAGAATTTGCCAGTCTTTCAGGAACTGCAAGAATTTTCCCAGTGTCAAATGTTCATGCAGATACTGTATAAATAATGACCTCGATTATGTCAGTTATTACAATGAGCAGAGCTCTGGGCTTTGGTTCATAACAGTATCTGCAAATCAGTGTCTTGACTTTTTGCTCTTCTTGGGAGATTGCTCATGCTCCAGCACTCTGAGGCCAAATGTCTGTGTTTTTGGACAGGGCTGTGGCAGCCTGCCAGCACCTTCCCTGCACTGGGGCCAAGTGCTGCATCCCCATGACATGGCAGAGCTCTTTTGGGAGAAATGTGGGGTTTGTGACTTCCTGGGGAGCCTGGCCATGCACCAGGGACCTCTGTCCATGGCAGCTGCTGCAGCAATCCCAAATGGAAAGGCCAGACTGATCTGCAGCAGAGGATGTGGGAGCATCCCAGAGGGAGCTGGGTGTGAGGGGAGCCCTCTGCAGTAGGTCCAGGGCTGTTTCCCCTGGGGGTGCCCAGCAGAGCAGGGGAAGTGTGGCAGTTGTACCTTTGAGAACACAGTGCTGGCCCTGGGGCATCTGGGGGCTCCTCCTGCCCCTCCCATGCCTTGGTGCCTCTTGGGGGATGGACCTGAGATGGGAGGGTGGAGGTGCCTGGGGAAGTTGGAGGCACTCCTGGGTGGGATGAGCAATTAATGAACCCTGATTGCCCTTGCAGAACATCTGGGATCAGCCTCTGCTCCTCACCCCAAGCTTGGCACTTGCAGAAATCTTTTTTTCTCTCGCTCTGTCCCAGGAGCTGCTCCCAGAGACACTCTTTGGCTCCCATCTGCCAAAAGCACAGAAAAGCACCAGAGCAGCAACTTTGCTGCTTCTCCAGTGCGAGAAATGACATCCAGAGGCTGTGGGTGAGGAGAGCACCAGTGGGAAATGGCCAGGCAAAGGCAAACTGAAGCTAATCTGAGTCTGGTTTTCCTCCAGATTGCTCTGTTTATTCACAATCTTTCTTTGATAAAGTTGTAGAAAATCAGAGGCAACATACACTGCCTTCCAAATGTAATGGGAGGGATGGAAAAAGAGCCAGGAGGAGAAGGCAGCTCCAGCACAGAGAGCGATGCAGTGGGGCCATCTGAGAGGCACAAACAGAGGAACTGCACTCAGTCTTTCAGCAGCCTTCCACGCAGGAATTTCCCATTAATAGCCAGTGTCTGAATCTGCAAATTTAATAATAACAACAATAACAATAATAATCACAATACTAATAGTATGGAGGATAAAGACCTTTTGTTTTCCAGGCTTGAAGCAGCTGCACAGCCTCTCCCAAGATGATGGCTGAAAAAAGATGAAACCAAAATCAGGCACTGGTTTCACATCAGCCTGGAGCAGGGCTCTGGAACCACGTCCTTGCCTTGTCTCTCTCTCCTCCTCCTTCCTCCTGCCCTCAGTTTGTCAGAAGCTGGCTGTGCATGGCCCATTTGGGATGCTTACAGGGTACATGTGGGAAATGAAGCTGAGAGTAGGATTGCTTTGATTTTAGCCAGAGACTGCAGAGAAGGTGAGAGTCTCCAAAAGAAAAGGGGGAAAAAAAACCCTAAGAAAAAAAAGGAAAAGAAAAGAAAAAAGCATTCTTACAAATTTCCAGCAGTTTTTATTGTAGGCGGAACTGGTAATGCATGTAGCCTGACACTTCTAGCTACAAGGCTCTGATTTCATTTGCCTTTAACTTTGTCAGACTCAAAACATTTGGCCTGAACTTCTCCAGGCTGGCTGCACATCAGCCAAAATAGCACCTCCATTTGCAAGGACAGGGTTCAGGCAACAGAAAAGCATTTTCTGCACGAGGGCTCCAGCAATCCTCTGCTCTGGCAAGGAGGTGCACTTCATCCAAAGGTGCATTAGCTGCAGATGAGATGAAAATTTACCCAGGTTATAACCTTGGGAAAACTGATATCTGCTTGGCACAAAGGGCAGAAAACCTGAGGGTTTGAATTTGTGTCTTTTATAGGCTGATGTGGAAGGAAATGGTGCAGCCTTGCTCTGAGGCATGAAGGGTGTTAATGCTGAGCTCCTGTTAATGTTGAGCCCTGTACAGAAAGCAGAGCTTCTACTGCACTGTGCCAACACAATTCCTAAAATCCAGACTGGAATTTACCCTTCCAGTCCAAAGTGGAGATCCACTTTCTTTGTCCTTGCCCTCCTGCTTTGGGAAATGACCCAGGGAGGAATTCAGGAGGGTGGAGAGCATTCAGGTGGTGGGTCAGATGTCTCGTTTCTCCTTGTTCCAGGACTCTTCCAGCCATGCTCTGGAGAGAGGAGCACACAGCACCCTCTACATGTTCACTGTGCATCCTCAGGACCAGCAGATCAATGCAGGAACAAAATACCCTGTCTTGTGTCCTGACTCCAGCAACCAGGATCCATCCTGAGCCAGCTCCACCCTTCCCTTGAAACTGGTGAAGGAATTTCTCCAATACTTTCTTGCAGATAGATCAACAGCAAGGAAGGAAGTTTCCATTCCTTGTGTGCCGTGAAGCAGCCTGATGTTGTCTGGGCAGCCAAAACCCTCCTTGTTTCTGCCTGGGATCTGACAGCACCAGGCAAAACCTTCCTGGCTGCAGGGCCAGCTCTGGGCAGTTGTTATGTCCTGGACCAGCTGAGGAGCTTTAGGGGAGCCAGGAATTGCACCATTAAAATCCTAGGGAAGGAACAACTGGTGAATGCTCAGGCCGGATCTTGGCCATGGCACCTGAATTAGCCCCTCGCCCTGGCTGGTAGCACTGAGCTCTCCTTAGCAACAACACTTCAATATTTAACACCAAATGCATGTGCCCAAATGACCTTCCAGGTCCTTTCCATAGTGTTGCTGCTGAGCTGGCTCCAGGAGCACGGCAGCTGCCAACTGAGCCACCGCCAGCTCAAGATTTCCTCTGCTGCTCCCAGATGAGCACTCACTGGGGTTGCCATGATCTGGTGCTCAGCACTGGTGAGCTCATTGGCAGGGTGGAGCCCTCAGGAGAAACAAGGTCTGGCCAGGGGAGTCAAAGAAAGCCAAAGTGCAGAGGGCCCATAGATAGAGACAATCTTTTTGCAGCCAGCAGATGAGGGAGATGTGCTTGGGGATGTGATCTGCAAAGAGGTGGAAAATACAGCTGGTGCTTTGATCCCATCATTGTCCTGACTTTGGGGAAGGACAGGGGATGTGGTCACAAACTGCCCAACGGAGCTGATGGGCCACAGAAGCAGAGAGGGGGTCTGGGGGTGGTCCATGGTCAGAGGAGGGAGGGTCAGGAGTCCGACTGGCAATAAGGAGCCAATGGAAGCTGAGGGAGACAAAGACACGGCCCGGAGGCTGCACAGGCAGGATAATGGGCAGTGTCTGTGCTTGCAAGGGCAGAAACTCAAGAAAGTCAGCAAAACAGAGATGTGGAGGCTGCAGGAGCTCAGCACTTCTCACTTCAGTAAGTGGCTGTTTATTCTGGTTGTTATGAAAAGCAGGTCTGACACTGCTGTCTGCAAACCATGACTCTCTTCCTTCCTTCCCTCCATCCATCCAATCACCCACCCCTGGAGTATCTAAGCACCTCCAAAGCAAATTGTGTTTATTTTCTATAGATTCATCCAAGAAACTCTAGCACTGCACCTGCCTTCACCCTGAAACCTTCCTCTGTGCCCCCAAGCATCAGTGTGGAGTCAGGGTGTGTGCATGGAGAGGGAACAACCCTGCCCCAAGCAAGAGATGGGGGATGCTTTATGAGAAGCAGCTACAGCCATTCTTGGAAGACTTTGGCTCCGAGCCCCTCTGCCACATTCCTAGGAGAGATCATATCAAAAACTCCTATTTTTACTAAAATTGTAGTGGTAACAGGCTCCAGATGGCTGTTGTTATGTAATTGGGTTTGTTTTAATGGATCTGACTTCCAGATGTGCAGCGTGGGCTCAGGGTGTCTGCCTGGTCCTCTGTGGGCCAGGGGAGCAGCCAGCCCTCCCTGCTGTGCCAGAGGAGGCAGCTGCCTCCATGGCAGATGGGATTGCTCCTGGGTCATGAGCACTGCTCTTCCTTGTCCTTCCTGGCACAGCTTTGGTCATCCAGGGCGCTCATCTCGGCTTCCACAACTCACTTGGGGATGGAAGCAAGAAAGGGCACTGAGTGCTGGTTTGCTCAGCTCTGCATGGGAAGGGAAGGAACTCACTGGCAAGGCTGGGATGAGTTCCTGGCAGCACTGTGGTCCTCCCATGGGACTCATTGGGACTCTGTAGGTATCACCATCACATACATGAGCAGTATCGTTTGGGGATTCTGATTAAGCAGTGACTGAAGATTGGAAGCTAAAGGGAATTAAGGGACTGACCATGTCTTGATTTCCCAGGGCCCATTTTGTGCTTTCCCTGCTTTGAGAAAAACTTGGGCAGGACAACTGCTAGGAGGAACAAACCAGACTGGGGTTTTCTCAGGCAGAAACTTTTTGGACTTGGAAGTGAAGAGGAAAAGCATCTGAGGAAAGAGACTGTCACCTTGCCATTGAGCCTGTGGGAACAGCTCAGTAAACACCAATGGGACCAGCCCACACATCCTTCTGGACCAGTTCTATGCTGTCATTGATGTTTTCCAGCTGAGCTCTTGCCTCGGTTCATCTTTCTTGGTGAGGCTCCCTTCCCAGCTGGAAGCTGAAGGGAAGGTTTTTGAAGGCATTTTGAGGTGGTTTCCCTCAGGTCTTGGTGCCACAGGACCAGAGTCCCCCTTCTCTAGCACTGCAATTAGCTGGAAACATTGGCTGCTCACCCATTTGATAGGAAGAGCTCCGAGCAGGGATGCAGCAGATGTCTGGATCCTGGCTGCTAGGTGGACTGGGGGATGAGTGGTGCATGCTAAACCAAGGAGGATTTGAATTCAGAGTATATGGCTCTGTGCCATTGCTATTAACATCTGCTAATGAAATGCTAAGACTTCTTAAGTGCCCAGATCGAGGAGGCAGATTTAAAGGGATGTACTTGGACTGAAAGCAAGAGGCTCAGGTGCTTTCTGGAGAGAAGGGAACACCCAGGGTTGGCTCCCCTGAGGAGAAAATGGAACTTCCACCTGATGGCAGAAGGAAAGAGGTGGAGAGTCAATCCCAGCCCTGTGACACCCCATGGGACACGAGCTGAGCTGCAGCTCCAAGGAGAAGGGAGGAGGTCAGGGGGGCAGTGACAGATCTGCACCTGTGAAGGGGCACTAACCCTGCCCTGACACCACTGGCCAGCCAGGCTGGGACCTCTGAGGCAGCTCAGGAAAAAGTGTGGTGAGAGAAGCTTCCTTTGGGTTTGCTGTGTCTCAGTTTGAACCTCCCTAGTGCCAAAAAAATAAACAAAGACCAGTGGGACAAAATCAGCGCTCAGCTGGAGCCTGGGAAGTCCAAGGGGGGACTGGTCTGGGTTCTCGAGTTCACATCCACTCTTGTGCTTGATTTTATCTGCAGCAGGGCTTTTGCAGAGCTGGTTTTGCTTTGCATTGCAGTCACGTGCTTGTCTCAGTGATTTGGTTTTCTCTCTCCTCCCTGCAAAGCAGAACGAGGCGGGCTCTGGGGCTCTGCTGTGCACATGAAGGAGGCCTCGGCCACAGAGTCAATTGGAAAGCCATCTGCTCCCAAGAATGAGGATGTTTCCATGGTTTTGTGAAAGAAAGGGACTCTTCTTCTCTCTTTTTCCTTTTCTTTCTCTTCCTATGAGGAAGCCATACGTGTGCACAGACAGCCTTGCCAAAAATGTGGTGTTTATCAGAGGTGTATTCCCCCCATTGCCATGGGACAGAGCCTGATGGAGGGGTGAGAGGGGAGGGGAGAGTGGATACAAAGGCATCCCCAGCCCAGGAGACAGCCTATGGAAGGTGTGGAAACAAAGCTGGGCAGGGGAAATGAATGAACACTTCATCCCAGGCCCTTCCCCCCACCACGTCCATGTAAAATGTGGAGATTAGGTGGAAAATCCATACAGAAGGGAAATGTATGCCTTTAGCAGAGCAAGGCTCCCCACAGGCCAGCTAATTGTTTTGAATGGATGTCCTGGCTCACAGTCTTTTCTTAGTTTGTTTTCCTGCTTTGACCAGTGTTTCTGCTCTTAACCCTTCTTCCATGGGAGGACAGAAAGGGGGGACTGTCCCTACCCTGTTTAACCAGGGCAGTAACACCTGACCCCTCCAAGAGCTTCCAAAAGTCACAAGGGGGGAAAACATTTCGAGATGAGGTGTGAGAGGTGAACACACAGGTCTGGCAACAAACAGCCAAGGAGGGAGGGAAACCCTCTTGCTTGTTCTCTGGCCAGCTCCTGGACTGGCAGGGATGGGGCACGGAGGAGACTGAATTAACTTCATATAATTAATCATTAACTTCAAATAATTTAACCATTATTTTTATAGTGCAAGAGGATTTCTCCAATACCTTCAAATGACAACACCCCTGGGGGAGTGAAGCCTCATTTGGCATTCAGAGTGGGTGAGCAAATGTGGAAAAACGAGCAAGGAAGGGGTATCTGGGCAGTTTGCCAGTGGGAGGTCACATCTGCAAGCTGGCTGTGCTGGGCACACTGGTGCAAGGCAGGGAGAAGATACTGAGTGCCCTCTGAGCCACTCCAGCCCCATGTGTGGCCTTCACATGTGGTCCCTTGCATGGCAAAGGGGTGATCCACAAGGAAAGGAGAAGGGAGGGTTGCCAGACAAGATGGGGAAGGCTGATGTCCTGGAGGATGTTCTTCTCAGTCACACCTAACACCCAGCTCATCCAGGTGCCACTCCTCTGGGGTCACCATTTCTTAGGGCCTGGGTTGCTCAGAGCAGCTTGGGAAGGGAGAAGGAAACAACCTTCCACACATGATGGGAGAGTGGAGAGCCAAAGCAAGAGGCACTCAGTGCCCTGCAAGACAGGCAAGGATCAGCATCGTATCTTCCAGACAAAATGGGGAGGGTGGGACAGCCAGGCTCAGTCCAGGTGTAGATGAATCTATCAGATTTCCCATGAGGGACCATGGGGAGTCCTTCCAGCCAGCCTTGATGAGGGCTGGAGATGAGGGTATGGGCAGGCAGGAGGGCACAGGGTAGGATTCACAGCCCAGCTCTTGCTCAGCTTCACTCCCTCCCTGCAGCCTTGGGGCAGGATTTCTGCTGCTGTGCTGAGCTCCCAGTGAGGGTATCCCATGGCAGGAGAGATCCTGATGATGGCTGACAACTGCAGGCAAGGGTTCTGAGCTAGAGCCTCCAACTCAGAACCCAACCCTGTCCCCAGGTCTTCTCCTGGACATCAGACAGGTTATGGCCACACACATCCACACTGGCCAGCTCCAAACTGCATGCTAGAGGTCTCCTGCTTTGCCATAACTGTCTTCAACACTTCTGTGGAGACACATCCTGTACCCCCCACTGCCCACTCACGTCCACAACCTGGGGGTCCCAAGAGGTGCAGTAGCTGAGGAGAGGAGGGCAGAGCCTGGCCAAGGCAGCGTGTTGAAAATACAACCACTAATTACACAATGGATTCCTTATGTTCCCTGGAAATGCAATATGTGGGAGGACTCCCAGCCAATTCATGTTTTAGGGCAAATCAAGGCGATATATTACTCGACTCAGCTCCTAAATTTGGTCATACTTTAGCTGGTGTTTTCAGATGTTTGTGAGTTAGGTTGGCTGATGCCACAGCGAAAAGCGATGGGGCAATTATCCTAATGAGGAACAAATGCATTACTTCTGCAAGTTATTTGGTGCTTGGAAGGAGCCCTCCCCGTTGCGTGACTACTTTGTACAGAGTTAACCCCTGCTGGGACCTCTGGGAGGTCATTTTTCTGGAAGATGAGAAGGAAATTCAGTGCCCATCAGATTGCTGGGGTTAAACACTGTGCAGCACATGAAGCTTTCACAGCATCTGGCAGCGGCCTCGGTGCCTTCACTGGCACTGAGCAGCTTTTGCCCCTCACAGGGGGTCATGGACAGGCTGTGTGTCCTGCAGAGGTGCAAAGAACCAGCCTAAGAAAGCCCAGCTGCCGTTGGGGCCAGAGCAGCACTGCAGAGATCAGCCTGAGCAGTGTGTCTTGGACAAGGCAGCATCTTCACCATGTGGATGAGCAAGGCTTCTCTTGCCCCTAAATCCCAGCCTGCAGGTGCTGGTGATGCCATGTGTGTGTCTCCTTGCTTCTAGGAGCCTGGAGAGGAGCAGGATGAGCTCAGCCAAAGACCTGACCCTTCCCAGTCAGCCACTGGCTCTGTAGACTTGTCCCAGCATTGCACCCCCAGCACCCAGGGGGCTTCTGCAAGAGCCAGCAGAAACTCCTGGGCCCCTTGGCCCACCCACTGAGCCTCATTTTCCTTCTTTTTAGCAACATGCCAAGGTGGTTTAGAGGCAGTAAGGACCATCCTGCCTCTGACCACGTGCAGCCATCTCTGCATGCACAGACCATCCAGGATTCACAGCCCCTCACAGCAGCTCCTCCCTCAGCCCTGTTGGAGGGCCCATAGGCCAGTGGTGTTCAGGCTCTTGTGTGGCCTCAGTCACTGTGGGGACAGAACCTCATCCATCCCCCAGACCCAATTTCAGAGCTTTTAAATGGGCTTCAGCCCTGACATCCCAGCATTGTTCTGGGGACTCAGCATCTCAGTGGTGACTGACTGCTGTCCCTGTGTCTGGATGTTGTGTGGTGAGGGGGGCTCCAGCAGCTTGCTGCCCCTTTCTGGCAAGCAGCCCCACCCAAAGCCAGATCCCCCCAATTTCTGCATGTCCACCCCCTCTCTGTGTGAGCCTGTGGCTCACACCAAGGTTCCATCACTTGCCCCAGTCCCATGGGGAATGCTGAGTGGGTGACAAGGGACAGGGTGGGATTGCTGGGACAGGCACAGCCTGGCAAACCCCCTGTATGCAGGACCCCCTGGCCCCATCCACAGCGGGTGCAGGCACACAGGCTGGAGGAGCTGCTTGTCTCCAAATCCTTTTTTGCTTTTGTATTTTCCTTTCTTCTTTTCCTGCCTTCTCCAGAAGGGCCCAGATGCCTTTACTTTGGCCGGGCTCCCTTGGCCAGCAGCCCGTGGAGGCACCAGGAGCGCCGTGTGTGAGTGCCTGAGCCTGTGTGTGCAATATTAATACACAGAAATGGAAGGCGACCAGCACATAAACATTCTTTACTGTTTGGGTCACAGCCCAGGGAGCTGTAAGAGCTTTTGTGCTGTTTTGAACACACAGACTAGATAGAGAGGGAGCAAGTAGAGGAGAGAGGTTGAGAAGCTGGGAGAGACAGGGTGGGAGGATGAGCAGGAAGGAGAAGTGAGGAGGATCCCCTGCACACCATGGGGTTGGACAGGAGCGGGCAGGGAAGGTGTTGGTGCAAGGCTGGGAGCTCCCAAGGACACCCACATCTGCTCCACACAGAGGGCTAGGCTGGAGGTGGGAGAGACACCAGCTTGGGGCTGCTCATCAAGTGTATTTTTCTGCATGAAAGTAAAAGGTGAAATAGTAATAACGATAGAAGCTGGCTGAAGGCTGAAATAACCAGGATTCCTGTGCAGAACTCGTTAGAGTGGCTTAAGTGTCAATTTGGGAATAAGGAGGAGGGGGCTCTGCTGGAAGTATTTCTGCAGCAGGCGAGGGGAGGACGGTCTCTCCGGAGCTAACAAGACCCAGCTGGCTCCCAACTGCAGCCGAGAGTGTTAAATCAGAAACTATTCCGTCAACAGCCAGTTTGGCCAAATATGAAACATTTCCAGGGAATCAATGGCCGGTGCTGGTGACGCAGAAGCCAATAGTCTTGACTTCTTTTCCAGAGCCTCCAGAAACACACTCCTCATTTTGGACTTAAAGGGACAGGCCACACTTTTCCGGCTCATCTCGGTGGCGTGGGGCTGAGAAATCCACATCCCAGCAGTGAGGACGGCGGCTGGGCTGGTTTAATCCACTGGTTAATGCTTGCAAAGGGCCCCAGGGGAGTTGGACCTGCCAAGCTGCTCCACATGACGAATCTGAACTGGACGTGTCCTCCCCAAATGTTTTCTGTGGAGATGAGCTCAGACGGAGGCCTTGAGCTCCGTGCAGCTGAGCTCCGGCTGCTGCTGCCCTCATCCTCCAAAGGTCTGAGCCTTTGACTCTCACCTGTGCAGAGCATGATGGAAACCAAATGTTCAGGCTTGGCCCACGGTGCTCCAGGAGAGCAGGGAGTCACCAAACCCTCTGCACAGACAGGGCTGGCTGGTCTCCACCTTTGCACTTGGTGCCACAGTTAATGTCTCAGCCTGCTCGCGGGCAAGACCAACAGCAGGGACACAGCCAGCGTGGCTCAAGAACATTTAGACCTTTCAGGAACAAAACAGAGCAAATGGTCTAACTTTTTCTCTAGGTTCCTCAGCCCCTCAGGT
The DNA here is from genome assembly GCA_013400275.1 of Rhadina sibilatrix. NCBI lineage: Eukaryota > Metazoa > Chordata > Aves > Passeriformes > Phylloscopidae > Rhadina > Rhadina sibilatrix. The sequence continues at coordinate 241,973 of VWYO01014404.1, read as the reverse complement.
CTTCTCCCACTTTCCAAGGCACTGGGATATCCCAGTGGCTTGTCCCAGCCTTCCTTCCAGCCTGGGTCACACTCATCCCATCCCAGCAGAGGAACAGCACCCCTGGCACCTCTCAAGGCACAGCTAAGCAGGACAGATAAATCATTAGTGCATAAAATAATGATCCTGGGGATAACATGTTGAGGAATACATTGAGTGTGGGCAGCCTGGTGTGCAGTTAAGGAAAGTTTCCTTAACAGACAGAAGGGGTAAAAATGGAAAGAAAGAGTATCAAGTAATAGTAAATGGCTTGACAATGCAGCAGTAAGGTCTGTGGAGCTATATGTGCTGCTACTTGGCCTGTACTGCAGTTTGGAGCAAGGCAAAACCTGCCCAGGTCTGAGCTTTGCAGTGCCCATGCATCCATGCCCTTTGGCATCCTCCCTGTCTCTGGGAGATCCTTCCCCTTTCCTGTCCCTGATGGGTCAGCAGAGATCTTCCTCCCAAATGGCATTTGCTGGAGGACATGCCCACACCTGCAGCTTGGCACTCTAAAAAAGCCCTCAAACCAAACTCCCACAGTGCTTAACCAGGATTTTCTTCCACACAGTCAAAAGCTACTGATCAGGGCTCCCTGGAGCAAAGCTGTCCAGCTGCTGGGACACTGGTGACGTGGTCTGGCTTTTCCCAGGGTGTGCTCAAGCACATGTGGCTCTTCCTGCTCTGCACAGCTCCCAGCTCGAGCAGGTGAAGGGCCCTCTTCATGCACAGCACTGTCAGCTGAATGTGGACTCCCAGTTGTGCCTGGACTTTAAAGGCTGGGTTGGTGGTCTCCTCTGGTGATCATAGCTTTTATCAGAGGCCAGGGAGCTGGAAAAAGGAGCCAAGCATCCTGTTTCTCTTTTTCTGCTGTGAGCAGCCTGCATTCCCACCAGCTGCCCGGGCCACAAAAATAATCCTGGGAATTCTCCTGTTGAACAAACTTGGGGAAAGAGTGAAGTAGATGGAGAAGTTAACCTGGGGTGGGGGGCAGCCAGAAGCCGAGCAGAATTAGAGGGAGGGGAGGAGGCATTTGGAGCTCCCTGGAGAAGGGGGCTCTGCAGGGGCATGGCAAGCGTGTCCCATTGCTTTAGGGGTGATTATGGAGCAGCTTGTGTCCAGAGGGCACTGGGGGGGCACGTGCCCTCGACATGGCAAGGAACCAGCAGGGATCCCAGGCTCCTGGGGTGGCTCCTGGGTGAGAGCCCTGGGTTCAGTCATGCCAGTCAAGGGCAGAGCATGGCAGGTGATAGGTGGAGCAGGAGATCGTGGTCATGCCACAGAGAAATGGAGGATGAGCCATGAATCCACCAGCTGTGCCCTGTTCCCCATCCCTTGCACCCTGCTGTGCCTGTACCTGTCATTCATGCTGATGCTCCCCCTCCACTGTGTTTCCAGAGGTACTTCCAGCATGGAAAGTTCTATTTAAAGCACATTTTTCCTTTCTATCTCTTTTTTCTCCCCTGCATTTGAATGGGAAGCCAAGGGGCTGTAAAATGCAGAGTTTCCCACCTAGCTGAACCAGAGGAAATGATGCTGACGAAAAGTTTAATTTACCCCACTGCAGCAGTAACAAGCACCAGCTTTTGGAGATGGGCAGAAAAGCTGGAGTGGATGAGGTGGACTTTGGCTTGGGAGAAGAAGGGCTTGGCTGCCCCACTGCTTCCTAAGCAGCATGCAAGGCACAGCTGGGAAGACCCAGGAGGGTCAGAGCAAAACCATCCCCACACTGGCAGCTGCCACAGCCCCAGAGCACAGTGCAACACCTCGTGCCCCCAGGCACAGGAGACCTCCCGTTGGAGCTGAGCACCAAGGAGCAGAGCATGCCGAAGCTCTTGCACCTCCCATGGATCCAGGTCACCTCTCTCCAAAGGGTTTCTCCTCCTGGGATGTGCCTGTGGAAGCGTTGTCCGTGCTGGGCACTGCGCCCCGGTGGGCAGCCCCACGCACACCCAATCCAGCCCGGGCTGAGTGGCCCTGGCCTTGGGCAGGGAGGTTCATCAGCTCCCGGGAAACCTCTGGAAAGCAGGCGGGGGGCAGGTCTGTCCAAGGCGCCGAGGAGGAGGGGGAAGAGGAGCGGCCGTGCGAGGTCACGGCTCTCGGGGGCAGCGCCGGGGAGGCACCGCCCGGCCAGGGGCTGCCCAGGACCCGCCGGCCTGCCTGGGATGGGTGCAGCACACCCCGTGCCACACACCGGGGCGATCCCCTTGGGGGATTAGGCTTGATTGATGCTAATTGCTCTGCCGTGCTGCATTTTTCCAGCCTTGCCGGTGTGCTTGGAGTGGGCAGCCGCCCTGGTGCAGCTGATGGTTGTCTCTCACAGTTCCTCATGGTTGTCTCTCACAGTTCCTTGCTGTTGGGACAGTTACTCCAGGGAATACTTGGCTCTCAAAGCCACTGATGGGACATGAGCAGGCAGCAGAGAGGGACAGTGAGACCCTGCTGCTCCAAGCAGGCGAGGGTCTGAGCATGAGGAAGGCAGGAGACCCCTCTGTGTCCCTGCAGGCACCAGGAAAGTGGTGTGCATAGATGCAAAAGAGGTCAGGGGCAAATCTCTGCTCCCAACAGAAGGACAGCTGGGCAGCTGAGATGTTTGGGGGATTTTGGCTCTCCTGAAAGCCTTTTTCAGACTCCAGACTGCCAGCACTGGGATTGCAGTGAAAATGAGCTCTAGGAGCATCCCATGTTGCAGGAGGGGTGAGGAAAGGAGTGCCAATGCAAATGCCTGGGGCAAGGGGCCAAATCCAGCTCCAGCTGAAGGTTTGGCTATGCTGGCACTGCCAAGGAACACAACTGCTGGCCCTGGGTGCACTGGCCAGCCCCTCCTCCCTGAGCAATCATCGCTGCACAGCCTGCACAGGCAGCCAGGTCTGACCAAACACTGGAGGTCAGGACCTCCTGGAGTCACTCGTTCCCAATTAACAAGTCAGCTGCACACCAAGACCTGCCAGGTTTTGCAAGAAAGCGTCCAGGGACAGACACAGGCTGGCTCTGTGAGCACTGTACACCTCCACCACAGGACCCTGCCTCTGGCCACAGCCACAGAGCTCTATCTGGGCCAGGGCCAACTCCCCAGGGATGCTCCAGAGAGCAGCTGAAGATCCTGGACTTGTTTGCACCCTTCAAGCCAAGCACGCCAGGATCTTCCTCTTGCATGTGAGCAGATCAAAATTTCCCTCTGCTCTGCTTCCATTCTCTGGCCTGGGTGGATTTTGGGGTAGCACTGTGTGTCCTTGGTTCCTCAGCTGTTGAATGCCCCTCCTGGACTTGTGGCTGGGGTATTGCCCCCTGTACATGTGGGCCTCAGCCTCTTAAACTGCCCAAACTCAATGACTCTTCAAGGCAGCCTCAGTTTTGGGGAAATTCTGGCACTTGCTGCTTGGGTCACTCTCATGCTGTGCTCTTCCCATGCTGAGCTCAGCAATGGTCCAGTCACACAAGCAGATCCCCCTTTTATTCAGAACAAAGCAAACAAATGTTTATTTTCAGGTGTTCTTGTTAATGGTGCAGCCTTGTTTGCAGTCCTCTTGGATATCAGGAATTCTGCCTTGGCTGGGCATCTAAGGCATCTCTGGATGATGCCTTAGATGAACCCCTAACAGCAGTGGTAGAAAAGCAAGACCCCTCTTAGGGCAATGTCCCTCCTGAAGGCTGCAAACTGCCTTGGGGTTGTCATTTTCTACACCAGACTCCAGTGATGGGGGCTTTTAAATTCAGACTCTCCATGGTGAAGTCTGGACGTGCTGCAGCTCTGCCCCAGCAATGCCTCTAAATGCTGTGCTCCTCCAAACTGTGAAATATTTAGGATCTAATTATGAGTTTACCTCCCCTTGCCAGATTCAGAAGCCACACTGGTAAGCTCAGTCAGCTTCGCACGCTGCAACACTGGGAGAAAATGGAGATAAAAACATCCTGTAGGGCAGGAGCAGGATGGTGATTAATCCTTGGAAAAGGCTAACTGACATGATCATCAATAACTACAGTAACTTGTTATGGCTGCCTCATTCCAGGAGGATTACATGCCTGAACACTCCTTAAAACATCTAATGAATGTCATTTTGTTTTTACTCTCGGTGCTCATGCAAGTGAAGCACTTGGCAGTGCTGGCCAGAACCATGGGGAGAGCCAGCAGGGCTGCTCCAGCTTCCCACACGCTGATCCTCCTGCACCTCCCTGCTGCCCTGAAATATCCTTGCTGGGTGCTCCTGCTGCCCTGCTGCCAGCTCTGTCCCAGCAGGATCCTTGCTGTGGCCCAGGGCTGGCTCTCCCTGGCTTCAGCTGGCTCGGGTGATGTCTGGCTGCAGGACACCTTCCCCGTGGCACAGGCACTGTGGCTCTCACCTGGCTCTTGATCTGAAAACAGAGTTTTAATCAAGCAGAACGTGAGTCAGATTTTCCTGCCTCGCTCCCATTTTGGGGGTTTCTGTGGCAGTATTCACAGAGGAAGATGGCAAAGACACAGGGGCTGACACAAGTAGGATTTCACAGAATCAAAGCATCACAGAAGGGTTTGGGTTGGGAGAGGCCTTAAAGAGCATCTCTTTCAACCCAGCTGCCATGGACAGGGGCACCTTCCACTAGAACAAGCTGCTCAAACCCCACTGGGCCTGAATTTGAACACTTCCAGGGATGGGGTTTGTCTGCTCCACCCTCAGATTTCTCCTCCTTGTCCCTACTGAGAAAACAAACCAAACCAGCCATGAATCTGCCACTGAAGGCCAATAGCCACGAGCCCTGCAGGCATCAGCAAGCCAAGGCAAGGTGTGGAGTGTCCAGGGAGGGTTTTCCAGCCCCAAGTTTGTCTTGGTATGCAGCACCCCAGCCATGGAAGTTACTTGCATCTGTGAGATCCATTTCCTCTTAATTTTGCCAAGGAATGTTCTTTAAAAAGGAAGAATAGTGAAAGCAAAGCTGTGAAAGGTGTTTTGCACTGCAGGACCGTATCATTTTGCCTCTCCTGAGCAGACAAGCACTGATGAAGTGCATCCCAGCAGGCTGGGGCTGGGAATCACTGCAGAGATGCTCACCTCCCTGCCACATTTCAGGGAGGGGCAGAGGGAGTTTTGGCAAAGGTCGTGCACAGCTGCAGATCCAGAGGGTTAATTCTCTGCCTTGTCCATGCTGTACAGGGGCATTATCAGTGAAATACTGGGGCCACTGTTCTTTATCCAGAACCCCACCATGAATCTGTCGTGGCTCCAAGGAAGGCTTTTATATTTTCTGCTGGCAAAGCTGTCTGGGCTCATTCCAGACTCACCCCTCACCCCCATACCAGGGGCAGCCAGGACTCCTGCCTCACCCTGCTGTGGATTCATTTGTTCAAGGTGCTGACAGTTTCTTGCCTGCTGATGCTGTGGGAGACTTTCTGGATCCCGAACAAAGGATTTTGAAAAGGTCTGGAGATGCTCTCTGGAGTCACACTGTCTGACCCCACCGACGGTCTGCAGCCATGCAGAGAGGCCTTGGCACTGACGGGGACATCAAAGCAGATCCAGACACCAGCATCCCTCCCCGCATCCTGCCAGCACAAGCAGCCTCACCAGTCAGTTACTGGAATTCCTTAAGCACCAGCCTGTCTGCAGAGATGCAGCCAGAGCCCAGCCCCCTGCACAGCTCACACCTGACCTTCCCTGAGTCCCTCAGCCCTGGCCGACTTGGCTTTTCCTATTAGCAGAGGACCTTTTTGCCGCTTCTTGTTGCTCTCGGCCTCATATTTCAAATTCCTTCGCAGCCGTGTCTGGTTTTCATTTCAGCATATTACATTCAGATAGATCTGTCTCTGCATAATACCACGAGAAAGGATTTTCAAGGTAATAAATGGAACATGCGAGCCTAATTATTCAGGATGACCCAGTGCAATTTGGTAAGTCCAGCGAGATGTTTATGTTGGCAAGATGAGAACAAAATATCGTTGGATATGGTCATTACTCTTATAAGATTTCAATATATATACATTGTCAGGAGTCCCTGAGTTATGAAGTCCTCCTCACTGGAGGAATAAACATGCTGGGTAGTAATCCTGGAAGCAATCAAAATGCCTTCAGCTCGGTGCCTGCAGAGCCCCTCTCTCTGCAGGCAGCCCCGAGCCCCTGGGCCTTGCTCACAGCCCAGGCTCACCCACAGATGGTTTATCTCGCTCTGAGGCCATGGGCAGAGCTCAGAGAGTGAGCAGAGAGGCAGAAATAGGATTCTTGGCGTTTCAGGTTAAATTACTGGAGCTGACTGTGACTGGCCCCAGTGGTCAAATAGGAAAAAATAACATGAGGGAGCTGGCTTTGCTTTCAGTATGGCTGGAGGAGCTGATGGGTGTCTGCTCCTGCCTGCTGGCCTGGGAATGGCCTCAGGTGTTCTGGGATGGGGGAGGCAGGACTGGCTGCTCTGTGGTTTGTCCAGGACATCCCACCTGGGGATGCTGCCCCTGTTCCCCACCCAGGTGAGCGTGCCTGGGCAGCAGCTCCTCCATTGGTGAATGCAAGAGTGGGCTTTGCTGGGAAGGATACATGGAAAGGGCTGGCCTCCACTCCTACCTCTTGTGCACACCTTCCTGCCACCTGAGAAAACTTTTGGAGCTTCTTTAGTGCCATCTTTTGCCCGTGATCCAGGGAAGCAGGGCACCGTGGGGATGCAGGTCAGGGCAGCACTGAGACAGCAGATGCCAGAAATGCCACATCAGCCCTTCAGCTTCCACGGGAGGCCTCCAGCTGCACAGGAACCTCTCTGTGATGGTGATGCACCAGCTCCTCCAAGAAACAGGGAGAATGGCACCCTCCCAGCTCCTGTGTGCAGCCCTGGGTTTGCCTCTCCTGGGACCCTGGGGACTGTCACAGGGTGCAGGGGCACCAGGGCTGAGAATACCCATCAAGTCCCAGCCGTGGTTACTGTCTGCCCAGTGGCACAGAGCTTACCCCGACAGCTCAACCCCTGCTTTTTCCCAACAGGGCACCCAGGAACCTCCTGGCAAGGCTCTCCAGTGGGTAAAAGACTCACCCTTCAGCTGGTCCTGTGTCTGGGGGGTAAAAATCAGCCCAAAAGACAGCGCTTCTCTTTCAGGGAGAAGTTAACTTTCCACTGAATGCACTGAGCTGACAAGCAGTGAAGCTTTGGCTGTTTACCCCAGAGCCCAGGCGTCATGGTCCACATGGCTGGAAGTCTCAGCAGGGCTCTATTCACTTTGATTTTACACCAGGGTTAACTGGACCCCGGTAATTATCCCCTTTTAACAAGGCAGTGTTTACACCTATGAGAAAGGGTCAGCCCCTGACTTGCTCACTTCGGCTGGAAGGAGAGTATTGCTCATGGCAGCTGGAGAGGTGATGCGGCCGCAGGGGGGAAAGAAAAGATGGGAAGAAAGAAAGAAAGAAGTGGAAATAGGGAAGGTGATCTTAAAGCTCAGATGAAAAATATCCCCCATGATCCTTGACTCCACGGCTTGCTCCCTCCCCATCCCTCCTTCCCCCACCGCCATGCGATGCAGCCTCGGAGTGCATGCAGAGATAGTTGGAAGCTGGGATATGTTGATGGATTTCTTAGCTCCTGGGCTATTAAATGTCTGGACCAGCTAATTTTAAAGCAAACGAGCAAAGGCCAAATGACAAATTGTTTGGGAGGCTCTTCAGGAGGAGGACGGAGTTTTACGACCACCAAGGGCACTGTTGCTGCCATTAAATCTGTGGACAGACAGGAAAAATAAGATCTGATTTATTTGGTGGTGGTGGAAAATATTATCCAAGCTATAATTTATTGATCATTGCATCCTCCCAGTTTTCAAGGCCTCTTTCTCGTGCATATGGAACATATACATATTTTTCCACACATACGAGGCTGAGCACATAGTGGCTCCTGCACCTGAGGAATTTTTGCCTGCTCTGCTGGCTGTGGGGCAGGAGCCAGCAGAGCAGGAGTGTGGAGCAGCTCTCTACAGTGAGGGACCATGGAGCTGGGGCTGCTCTTCAGTCAGACAAGGAGCTGTGGGATCACTGGCATCTCTTGACAGTGGCAGGTCTCACCAAGATCACCAAGTCTCTGCTGTAGGATCCTTCCTCTCCCATCCTGCCCCCCTGGACCCTGTGCCTGCCCTGCCCTGGTCCCCAGAGCGTTGTGGAGACACAGAATTGTTCCTGTTTGGAAAAACCTGCAAGATGTGTCCAAGTGTGCCATGGGCATGAGACACAGACACCATTAACCCAGCACTGCCAAGGCCACCACTAAACCATGTCCCCAAGTGCCACATCTACTCATCTTTTAAATCCCTGCAGGGACGGTGAATCCACCACTGCCCCGAGGCAGCCTGTGCCAAGGCTGGACAACCCTTTACATGAAGAAATTTTTCCTGATCTCCAGTCTAAACCTCCCCTGGCACAAGCTGAGGTAATTTTCTCTTGTCCTGTTGCTTCTTGCTTAGGAGAGACCTGCCCCTACCTCACATCCACACGGAGGAATGGTGTGGCTGAGGAAGGACAAACTGGCCCAAACACCCCTGCACACCCATGGTGAGGGGAAAGCAGAGCTTGAGGAGGTTTGGTCTTTGCAATGGGGAGCAGGGACACAGCAAAACACTGTCAGCAGCACTTCCCAGTGCTCCCAGCCAGGCTCAGAGGCCCGTGGAGCTCAGCTGCCTCTGCTACCTGGCTCAGGGAGCAGGGTTGCTTCCCACAGCCAGCACGGCTGGTGGGAGCAAAATTCAAGATGGCAAATGAAAAGAGGGCAGCTTTGGGCCCCCGGGAGCCTTTCTGGAGCTGGAGGCTCTCTAAGCCAGTCCATCTGGAGAAGAGAGAGCCAGGCTCTGCAGGGATAGCCGGAAATAACAGCAATTTATGCAGTTATGTTTCCAGATTTTTTTCCTCTAACCATCAAATAATACCATAAGGAAAAAATAAAATAAAAAAATAAAAAAAAAAAGGAGAAAGGAAATAGAAAAAGCAATATAGGGACCAGAGCTTTTAATCCTCTCTGCATTCCCAGAGAAATCCAGGGCCTCTTTCCACCCTTTAACTCACTCCTGCTCTCCATTAAAGCCTCCTCCAGTAGACCCAGGGAGAGGAGCCCAACTGTTCTACACACATCCTGGGACACCTTTTCCCCGTGCAAACAATCAGATGCAAAACCTGATCCCTGCAGCTTGGGGGTGGCCATGCAGATGTCACCCTTCTGTGGCAGGTGACATCTGCAGAGCCTCACGCTCCTCCAGCCTGGCAGCCCAGGGAAGGCAGGAGCTCCTGCTGGGGATCTGTGTGAGCCAAGCACTGCCCCTGGAGCAGCAGGGAGATGGTGCCCTCCCACCCAGCCGGGGTGATGCTGACTCCCCTTCCCCGGGTGTGTCCCTCCGCTGCTGAGCCGCCCTGGTGGCTGCAGCTCTGCCCTGCCGGGGAACTGTGATAAATGTCAAGAGCCAATCTCAAATAAAGTACAATTCATTGCCAGCGAGAATCATGGACAAGGAATTGACAGAGTTTCAGATACAGAAATTGAGAGTCAGCAAAGGGATGGTCTGCGTGCACCAGGTGAGCCTCCCGACGTGCCCTCTATCGCGACACGCCACCCCTGAGGCCTCACCAGTGCCCGAGCCCCAGTCTGCTGGGTTTATACCCTTCCTGGGTTGGGACTCTGTGTGCGTGTCTGGACTTGTTTCCCTGGTCCTGGAATCGAGGGGGATGTTGAAACTTCCAGGGCTGGACCAGCTGCTCAGTGCAGAATTTCTTTAGGTTCCTTTGTCTCTTGGTGGTGCAGTTGATAGAATCAGGAGAACCATGGCCGGGCTTGAAAAGGTGTCCTGGGTGTGCAGGATGTGTTCCAGAGTACCCTCAATGTTCCAGATAGGGTGTATTCTCTGGGCCATCAATCCTTATCAGATGCCAATCACCTCCACCTCTCATTGGTATTATCATTTGCTGATTCTGTCTCTGATGTCTGCAGAGATGAGGGAAATCTCTTGTGAAAACTGCCAGCTCTGCACCCATTTGGCCTCCTAGTGTTTTGAGGACTATAAACTTTATTCTTAATTTACTTATAACATTGCTATTACAACAAAACATAGTTCACCCTTCACCAATATCACATCATTATAAAAACATGAATTAACCCATCACCACATCCAGCATCCTGCTGGGAAGGTGTGGTAGATGGTAATTCATGTTTTCATGATGTTTGTATGATGTGATAAATATGGTATGTAATTCGGTTTTATGGTAAATATGTTTTATAAAAATCTACACTGTAACCCTAAAGCCAAAGTCACAAATGCCTTGAAAAACTTGTCCTGAAAAGATTGGGACATGGCTGCCAGCACAGGAGGAAACCACATCAGCAGAAGAAAAGAGGGTGCAGCTGGGAGGAGATGGACCTTCATCATTGATGAGTCTGCCAATGACCCAGCAATTAGCAATTGATATGTATCTTATCAGCATGGTCAAGACGGTGAATCCCAATGCCCAATCCCAGTAAATCTACTCAGGGGCACCTCCCTGCCCTGAAATCTATTCAGCAAGGTCTGCAGCAGGGAACCAAAGATACAGGACTGAGATCAGGTACTGTACAGCAAACACTGTATAAAAATCAGCAGCACAGGGCACACCTGGTGCCAACCCATGGGTACAGAGGCTGTACTCCTGATTTCACCCAGTGCTGGCACTGCTTCCTTGATTGTGAGCTTTGACCATTTCACTGTCCCAAAATTCCTCTGGCAAATAAATCGCTTTCGATGAAATCGGCTCTCTAAAATTTATTCCAGAAGGAGAGCAGAGGCAAAGAGCAGCTGGGAGGGCGGTGAGGCAGAGCCCTGTGAGCACAGAGCCCCTGCAGTGCCACACTTTTGTTTTCCTTGATTTGGGGAGCAAAGGCCGGGGCAAAGGTGGGTTGTCCAGACCACCCACAGCCCTTGGTGGTGACAGGGAGTGATGAGCCAGGAGGGACCTGCCATCCCCTCCACAGCACAGCACAGCACAGCACAGCCACAGGCAGGCAGGGCATGCAGAGCTGGTGGATTCCTCTGGTGCTGCCTGGCTGCTCCCAGCAGCCTGAGGATGGGTGAGGGCCTGGATTGCCTGGACAGCAGCATTAAATCCAATAAACCATAAACAGCACAGTCTGTTTTTCCTCTAGCAGAGCATCTGGAAAGAGGTGAAGAAAACTTTTTTTTTTTTTTTTTTTTTGAGTGGATTGAGTGTTCCCGCTGCACCTATCAGGTTGGGAATCAGGGAGAAGATGGATAACTGTATCCTCCCACCTGTCAGGCAGAAGATAAACAGTGCTCAGAGAGCTGCTGGGGCTCTTGCCTGTGACACAGATGGACCAGGGTACAAGTCCTCATGCCCAAATCTCCTCTTTGGAGACCAGTGAGAGTATTTAAGTGGATGGAATATCCCAATGAACGCCTCTTCCTAGGGATCCTCTCTTGCTGGGGTAAAGAGGATGTGGTACCCAAGCAGACTGTCCCAATCAGTGAGGAGAGGGGGCCCTGGGAATGATGATTTCCTGCCTCAGCCCTGAATTAAACAGCAAAAAAAAATTATTTTTTTTTTCCTTTTCTTGGAACAAACTGGGAAGAGAGTTGTGCTGCTTCCAGGAGAGAGCAGAGCCTTTCAGCGTGCTCGTGCATCAGTTGGACTCGATGCCCAGAGCACAGTGCAGGATTTCTGGCATCACCCAGGCTTGCTGGACGAGCTTCCCGAGGGACAGGCAGAGCTCAGGGTGAGCCAGCCCCTGTCAGCACAGACCCCCCTCGATGGGTGCAGACAGAGGACATGCAGCCCTCACACTGTGCAAACAGAGGAGGATCTCTCTTGGCACCGGAGCTGTTTTCCCTTCCCAGAGTGAAATGCCCAAGTACTTGCTATATTTAGACACCAGGGTTTTTCAGGAAACACAAAGGAGCTTGTGTGCAGCTCCATATTCACCTCTGGAGATGGCTCCTGGCCTCCTGACTCGGGCTGGCTCCAAAGCCAATCGTTGCCTTGGGTGCCAACCCCACATTGTCCTTCCTATCCCACCAGGCCTCCTACAGGCATTGGGGGGTCCCTGAAATGCCCTTGGCCCAGGGGAAGCTCTGTGGGCTGTGACCAGCTCCCTTTTCACATGGAGAAAGGCTTAGGAAAGCTGGGGCAGGGCCAGTGCTGCGATGGCAAAGAGCAGCAGTGCCTGGCCCCAGCTGCCACCCAGCCCCGGCAGCAAAGGTGCTGCTGCTGGACGGCAGAGGGCACCGAAGGTGGCAACGCCATCCCATGAAAAAAAAAATCTTCTCCAGCCTTTAATATTTTTACCTTGAGAGAAGAAGAAAAAGGGTGCATTTTTGACTGAGTCAAAGGCTTGCCACATTCTCCTCGGGGTGCCCGGGCTGGGCTCCCCATCCCCGTCACCCACCCGCAGCTGCAGGGCAGCCCTCCCTCCAGCTCCCCTTTTCCAACTGGATGGCTTCCCAGCAAGGAGCAGCAGGAGAAATCTTGGCTTCTGGCGGGGAAAGGCAGCCAGCGGCAGGGAGGGGCGGGGAGGAGAGCGATGCGTTTCAGTGCTCGAGCGCACCGTCCTCGCAAAGCATCCCCGTAATTGCAGCCACATGCTGGCTCCCGCAGCCCTCCCGGCCCCAGATCCCCTTCCCCGCTCCTGTACAGCCCTTCCCGACCCGGACGTGCCTTTCATCTCCTGCTTTAGGCCGAGAGAGAGCTGCGCCCGTTCTGCATCACGGACCTGTAAACCCAGCAGGGGCAGCGGGGAGCTTCCCGCACGCCCTTAGGCCGCAGAGAAACATGATGGACCCTGGGTTAGACCGGTCCCCAGGCCCTTCTTTCCTTTTCTTTCCCCCCTCTCTCCTCCAACATGAATATTTATCCCCTCGTCTGGGCTGTCTTCTCGCCGGCCGCCGCCTTCGGCATTCCTGCAGGAATTCCTTCTTCTCCCGCCACCGAGCGCAGCCCGGGGCCGGGGCGAGGGGGAGGCCGCGCTTTTCATTGCCAATCCCCCCATCCTCGGTGGAGAGTAAACATTGTTCCCTGACAAAGGCGGGTATTGTGGCAGGACGGGGGGAAGGCCAGCGGGAGGGGGCGCGGGGGATATGGAGTGCGAGCTGCGGGGAGGGAGGGCACGGGAGAGCCCCCGGAGAAGAGGGAGAACGGGATGTGAATATAAATTCTGTAAATATTTTCTTTGAGGTGCAGCGTGTAATCCCAGGAAATAGATCCAGTTTCACGGGAGAGTGGGGGGGAGCGGGACTGCCTTTGCCACGGGTTTCTCCACGTTGATTGAAACCCTGATGGAGAGGTGGGGGGAGCAGCCCAGGCAGCTCGGGAGAGCCACCAGAACCTCCCTCTGCCACCGTCCTGCCTTCCCTCCACGCCCAGGCAGCAGCCAGCAGTGCCTTGTCCCCTGTGCTGTCCCCACTTGCACTCTTCAGGCCCTTCTCCCTCAGGATGACACCTGGCCAGGGTGGTAAAGCAGAGCAAAATGAGAGTAAAGCAGAGCAAAATGAGGCTTCAGTCTTGCAGCAGAGGGTTTAGATTCCATCGGGCACATCACCCTGAGCAGGGACAAGGTTCTGAGTTGAGGTGGGGGCAGGTGGCACCCGAGGGAGGTGTAGGGACAGCTCAGCCCGGCCATGACCCAGTAGGTCAAGCACAAAACTTGAGATTTGTCTAAAGGGGACAGGGCTGGTGATAGTGTCCCATGGGCAGCAGCAGCAGCCATGGGACAGCCCCACCATCCCCTTTCCTGCCCAGGAGCTGCTGTGCCCATTCCTCACCCACCTGGGCCAGCTGCCCTTTGCCAGGGAGGGCACAGGAGGTGGGATGCCTCGGCCTGGCACTGCTGGCTGTGCCAGAGGGGACGCTGCTGCCTGGCCCCTCGATGGGGCAGGGGCTTTCAGCCCTCCCACAGAGCTGCTCCGGGAGGATGAGCCTTTACCTCGTTCTGGTCGGATGAGCCATTGAGTCTCCTTCAGAAAAGGATTACCAGAACATCCAATTATGCTTTCCTCTCTGCCTGTCTCGCCTCCTTTTGATGGTCTTTGTCATTGTATGAAACAAGTGTGTCCAGAAGTCAGGCTTTCCATGGACACTTGCTTAAATGGTGATTCCTCACATGCCCAGGTCCATCCCAGAGCCCCATTTACCCTCCTGCAGGCACAGCTGCTCTCCCCACCCCACAACCCGCTTGCCTCAGGGCTCTGAGCAAAGCACCCACTGGTGGGCAGAGCCATGACCATCTCTGCATCCCATCACTCATGTGGGAGCTCATCCACAGTTCAGGCCTCTGGGGCCGAGGACCTCTCAGTGCTTTTGGTTGTCCCACATCATCCCCCCACAAAGGGCAGAGGCTGGGAGGCAACCATGCTGCCATCTGCTCCCTGAGCCATGGGCAGGCACAGAAATTCCCTGGTTCTAAGGCATTTCTAAGAATTCAGCTGCTACCCTCTCTAATTATTACTATCTCCTCGCTCACGGGGGATCCCTGCCACCAGCAGCTGGTCCCCCATGGCCCCAGGGGAATGCACCCGTGGTCACAGCCCCCTTTCACCAGAGGCACCATGAAATGTGACATTGGTGGTGGGGCAGGGGGAGGTCAGGAGTGTAACCACATTGCAGAAGAGATTAGAGCTGTGCAGGGAGGTCCCGGGGGTGCAGGGGCTGACCTGGAGGTGTGCCTCACCCTTTCACTGCCAGCAGCCTCCCTGCACACTTACTTCATTCCTCCTCTCCCAGTTCCTGTCTCGGGCTCATATTTGAGAGGCGACGTGGGGCTGCCCAGGCCTTTGATCTGCTCCAGCACAGCTGTTCCCAGACCTTTATGTAAGGGACAAGAAATGTGACTGAAATAACCGACAGAGGGAACAGAAGCAAGTGTGAAAGGCTATAAATAAATATGACACAATGGCTGTGGTCACTGCTAAATAAGTTTTTAAATTGAGTTGATGGTATAAATAGAGCCGAAAGCAAAGATGCCACCAGCAGGTGATGTGCATTTGAGGTGGGGAGCGACCAGGGTGATGCAAGGGCAAGCACGTGGAGGCCCCACAGGTTGTCATTGCCCTGCTCCATCCTTGCTGCCTGTCAGCCATGGAGGTGGTTGTTTCGGCCTCTCCTACTTTGCAAGGGATGTTGAGCAACAGCCAGAACTCCACAGTGAGTCCTCCTGAGGGTCAGAGTGCGCCTGAGATGGGGAAGAGCCCGTGGGACCCTGAGGCTGCTCCTTCCTTACCTCCCCTTGGCCATGCTGGACCTGGATGATCCAGGCAGGCTGGGATGTGCCTGCCCAGCCCTCGAGGCAGATGGAGAAGGCTGAGCCCCTTTGAGGGATGTAGAAGCTCGGGCCCCTCTTGCTACCCTCCCAGAGCCCCCTTGGACAGCCTCACACGTGGCCTCCATGCAGCCATTAACAGGAGTTTACATTTCACTTTCAATGTTTAAAATCTTTTCTCCCTTTCCTTTCCCTTCTTTCCCCAGCAGATGTGTTGTCCCTCGCTCCAGCAGGTCCTGGCCCTTCACGGGGCTGCAACACCTGGCAGCAAGGCCTGTGCCTGCATTGACTCCCTTGCTGGCTGATGCAGAAGCCTTGTGAGCTGCTTAAATCCATCATTTTGCACCTATCCCTAAAATTCCAGAGGCACAAATGCTCTGCACACCGCAATTCCAAACCCGTGTGAGAGTGCAAGGGCTCCTTCTGGTACAAGCACTGCAGTTCCCACGTAACCAGGGCACCATCCCATGTGCTTGGCCACAAAAACAGACCAAGGAGCAGAGCCAGGGACCTGCCCCCCTTTTGGCTGACCTTACTCTTCTGGGCACAGCAATTCAGCAATACCCCAGAGATGCTCAGCTGAGCACTGAGATCAGCCATGGGAGATTCTGGTGGGGACAGTGACGTGCCACAGAGGGGCTCACACTGCCAACCTCCATCAATGCCAGCACAGGATGCTGCCAGCTCCACAATGCTCAGCAGCACGTGGGAGGACATCCCACCCGTGGCTGGTGGGGCAGAGACCTCTTCTGATTTCATCCAGGGGATGATTTGCCCAGCTCAGATTCACAGCAATCCTGGCAGGCTGGAAAACTTCGCCACTCTTTTCTCCCTCTTTTCCACCTTCCTTACTATGGGGTCCAAACCAATCTCTCTCCCAATTAATATTTGGGCAAACACCCCCCTTGGTAGAGAGCTCTGGGCTGGGTTCAGCTCCATGCACGGGCGCAGCGGGGGGACGGGGGAGAACGTGTGGGAAGGGGCGAGGGGCTGCAGATCAGGGCTGATGTGGCCTGGCATTTTGGCAGAATTTTCTAGGACAGTTTGTACAGTGTCTTCCCCATACAATGGTTGTGTCTAGCCGCAGCCCTGCAGCTCTCATTTCCATGAGCAAGGAATTCAACCGAAAAGTAAACAGGAAAAAACGTTACATCTCGCAGTTTATAAATATATACGGAATTATTTAGGCAGTCAGGCCAATTTGCACAGATGCCACATATATGCTGTGACAGATCTCTCTCTGTGTTGTTTTGGAGCCACCCCTTGTGAATGGGAAACAGGGCTGGTTTCTCGCCATGTCTGCGTGAAATCTCGGTGTCCTCCTGCAAGCTGGCTGCCAGCAGCGAGTGCTCCGGCTCTTGGGAACAGCTCTGTGAGCTGATGTGAGCTATTTGCACGTAGTGCTCACAGATCCGAGCCCCCACGGTTCCAACTCGGGCTGCACAAGGCCTTGGGAAGAGGCAGGGGAGCTTTTCCTGGGGATTGCGTTGGGGATTTCAGCCTGGGAGCCGATGGGACAAACGGCGCTTTGCCGGGATTATTGGGGGCAGGATCGCCCTGGCACACACAGCTCCATGAGGGTGAGTCAGCACTCTGGAGTCCCAGTTCCCTGCGTCTGACAGGCTGGAGCCACAGATTCCCAGGGCCTGGGGGCAGAGATGGGCACAGGCAGGGCAGAATTGCCTCCAACTCCACACTGCCCAGGGGAACAAGGGACCTCAGCCCTCATCCCATCAACCTCCTCCACAGGGAGCATCCCGCTGCGCCCCAAACCTGGAGCCACAGTTTAGGTCAAAATGATGGGACTGGGCTTTTTCACTTCCTCCCCCTCTCACACCCAGCCTGAGCCCAGAGGTTTATTCAAGCTGACAGCCGAGTGACTTGATCGTTCGAAGCGATGTCTTAATTACAGGACATCCTCCATGGCGCTTTCTGGCTACGGCCGGCCAAAGAAACTTCTCTTTGCCTTCCTCCCTCTGCCCCCCCAGCACCACTGAGCCATGCCGAGCCACGAGAGCTGCTCAGACAGTGGAGATATTGTTTTGGCCATTGCCTGAATGGCCCAGCCTCCTCAGCTGTAAAATTACCTAGAGGATAACTAAACAAACCCCAGACAAACACTTCTTTAAAGGCGCTGCTTACTTTGCAGCAGCCATTTCCCCCTGCCTGCCACATGTGCTCACGCTGGGTTTTCTTTTCCTCCCTCTCTCAAGGGTGACACATCCATGCAGGGCATTGGATGGGGAAGGAGGGACAGTGAGACATGGGGGGACCTGGGGATGCCAGGCTCTGCTCAACCCAAACCCGGGAGATGGAGACCTTGCAATGCTGAGGCATCCCGAGCAAACAGGGAGGGAGAGAGCAGCTCCCTGGGCCAGTCTGTGTTGGAGCTGGGAGGAGGATGGTGTTTCTGAGGGTTCAGCTCTTACCCATTGCCTGCAGGGTCTGGGGTTTTTCCCAAAATAGCATTGCTGGCTCACAGGAATTCTGGTCCAAAGTCCACTGAAGCCTGTGGAAAAGCTGTCCCAGACGCCAGCACCGTTCATGACCCAAGGGGGTTGCTGAGCTCCTGGGGACAAACCCAAGAGTTAAGGGATGATAAAACACCTCTGGACTGTACTGGTTAAACGGGGAGGTCAGGACAGGTCCCCTCTGGGAGGTTTTGCTCTTTTCCAACTATCCCTTATAAATAGTAGAAAAGTTCTGGCCAAATCCTCCTTCAGAGTCAATCTAAGCATTTCCTGAGTTGGTGTTGATTTCACAGATTAAAGCTGGTCAAAAACAACCTGGTTGCAATCCAGACAGCATTAATTTTTGGAAAAAGACCTTGAGGAATTTCATTTGAGTTTGTTCCGAGGGTAGGGGCTGCACTCTTCCCACCCAGAACTTTGTTTGCTTTTGGAATACGTGAGATAAACACATGAACACCAAGCCCCAGCTACAAGCAGAAAGGCTGCCTTCTGCTGCAAAGGCTTTTTTTTTTTTTTGTGTAAAAATATGGGTTACTAGTTAAGCTGAGATTATGCCTTTAATTCCAGGTCTGCCAGTGAGCCACTAACCCAAAGTATTACAACTGCACCCAAGTTTCCATGTTCACGAGGGCTGCAGTAAAAGCCTGGATTTTGGAATGAGGAAGCAAACAGGAATTTAGGACCAAAAATCCCATTGATCCCATAATGAAGGGATGTTAAACAAATCCCTCTGTATTCCTGCAGCCTGTCAGAGGGAGACTTTCCTTTCTGTTGTAGCTGACCCATTCAGAGAGAGAGTGCCCTCGCAAAGGCAGGGGTGGAAACCTAAAACACAACACCACAGCCTGTGCTCTGGAAACACGCACAGCCCAACCGAGGCAGAGATCCCAAACTTTGGCAGATTCCTAAGATCAGGAAATTCCTTGAGAGCTCGGGAAAATCTCCAATACTGAACCCAAGCTATTTCACTTGCAGAAGATATCAAGTTCTCCTCCTTCTCCTCTGCTTTTCTTTTTGGTGATGGGTCAGTGGGACCTTGGCGAGCGCACGTTGCTGTACAGCGAGGCAGGGGATGAGCAAACACTGGCCAAGGCCAAGCACAGATGCAGGCCCTGCAGGAACAGCTGCCTGCAAAGGGAAGAGGGTGAAGCCAAGGATCAGCCATGAGCTCCAAGCAGGTCTGGAGGGAGCCCAAGCTGGTATCAGTTACGCTTTCTTCCCCGTGTGTAAATAACCACCTGTTATTTATGGCCATTCTCATCACGCCCGCGTGCCTGCGGTGCTGCCTCACAGGATGGGGCAGAGCTGCCTGCAGCAACAGGACGTGAAGGGCCTGCCCTTGAACCCAAAAATAACTGCCACCCATCCTCTTGCCTCAAGTGATGTGGATGGTGGCAGGGTTTCAGCCCAGCTGTTCCCGCATTTGGTACATCCAGAGTCACCCAGTGCCTGGGGACATGTGGGAGCCGTGCTGCCCGTGGCTTGGAACAAGCAGGTCATGACCACAGCCAAGAAAAGGCTGACCTGAGGTATGGGGAAACTTCCTGCTGTGCCAGGGCCTCATCTCCAAGCAAAACGTCCATGGCCAGGCAAAAATAGGCACAAAATAGAGGATCAGATGTGCAGGAAAACTTATCCCAGGTGGGCTGCTCTCCATCATTCACCACAGAAACACTCATTTGCCACTGGGGCAATCCTCATCCAAGCAGGCTGTTGATGCATCCCGGGCAGTTCTGTGTGGCTTGTGCCTCTAAAACACAGGAGAGGGAGGACAGAGGACAAACCTCAGGTTGCTGCTTCACAGAGCCCTGCAGCACCCTCTGCACTTGGCCATCACCCCTGTGGGCCCACCATGTACAGGGAAACCTGTATCCACAGCTGTCCCTAATGTTCCTCTCTCTGGCTGAAGTCACCTCAGCAGACCTGGCTTCCTGTCCTTCCCTTGCCTGCACAAACCAGGTGCCAGTGGCTGAATTTAAAAAACAAAACAAAACAAAACAAAACAAAACAAAACCACCTAGGAAGTTTGTTTTTATTATTGCCCTTCAATATCCCCCACATCCCAGAGGAGAAGTATTTTCTTTCTGCTCCTGTGGTGCTTTTCTTCCACTGTGTGCAGCAGTGAGGACACTGAGCAGAGGTTTCGTGACTCAGTGGCTGGGTGGCTGCCATCACCCCAGGAAAGGCAGAAGGTGACTCAGCTGGACATACAGCTAAGGAAGAACATGGATCTTCCTAAGATCCAAAGGCACAGCTCTGCAAAGGACCAGACTGAGAAGCAATCAGACATATCAGCTGGTTTGGGCCAGAAGGCACCTTAAAGACCATCTAAACAGTTCTGGGGCATTTCTTTAAACCAAAATCAGTGAAACTGTTTCTTGCACCAGGGACAGTCCCTAGAGAAGGACTCTGACACAGGAGCCCTGAAGCCAGGCAATTCCCTCAAGCCAGGGCCCCTCAGGGCCTGCAGACAGCAGAGTCTGTGGATAATGTGTTGCTGCTGAGGATGAGCTGGCACCAAGCCCCTCTCCCACATCCTGGGACTGGCATCTCAGACACCTCTTCTCATGGCTGATCCTCTGTGAGGGCATCCCACCAGGGACTCCCACGGTCTCAGCCAGGCTGAACAAGCCCATCACCTGCTGCCAGAGCCAGAGCAAAGCCAGGATGGACAAGAATCACCTTGCAAGGACTCCTCCTGCCAAAGCTCCCCAGCTGCACCAGCACCTTCCCTTTCAGCACGTGGCTTCAGTCCTGCTCCTGCCAGCGCAGCTCTGTGCCTGACACAGCCTCAGACCTGCACTCCGAAGGCATTTTCCTCTCCTACCACCTTCCTTTGGCTTCAGGGATATCTTTTCAGGTAGGCAGGAGCTGACTAACTTTTTTCTTGCCCTAGGGATCTCTCCTAGATCTTTACCTGCCCACAGAGCAACCTTTTCTTGCATACCCTGGATACCTTGGGAAACAAAACCTCTACTCCTCCCTGGCCCTGGGAGCCTTTTACAGCATTCCCAGATTCCCAGATTCCTGTTCAGCTGAGATCAGGGTTGCTCCTCCTTGGGGCTTACAGGATACCCCTCCACCACAGGTCCCCAGTGCTCCACCATCAGCATACTGGGATTTACTGGGAAGGTGCCATCCCCTCCTTTCCTCAGTCTTCATCCCTTTCATCCTGACCGGTGTGCTGCTGAATCCTAGGACTGCTCCTGCTCCATCTCCACGGCTGTTGCCTGCTAATGCTCTCATCCCTGGAGTCCTGGCATAGCTGGGAAAAGTTTTTCAAGCACATCACCTCCTGCCCGCCCCTCTTCCTTGCTAAACCTCCCACTGCCAGCCCTCCTGCACATTTTCCTGAAGGAAGGACGCTAATGGATGTATAAATAAAGCAACCTGTGTATTCTTTTCCCTGCTCAGAGCTTGTATAACCTGTGGTTGACCCCTCCTAGTCCTCCCCAAACCACAACCCCAGTATGTGCTGCTGCTGCTGCTGCTCTGGCATTTTTATGAATGGCCGTGAGCCCGGGGAGGAGATGTGAGCCTGGCTTTGGAACGGCTCCATCCCTTCCACCGCACGCGCTAATCTTGACAAATGATCAGCGTGTGCCTCTCGAAACCAGAGATAAGGCTGGCTGGCCACTTCAAGTCACTCCACTTTCCCACCAAGAAAGGGATTTTGTTCTCAGCCCCCGGCTTCCCCCAGAGCCTGGGCAAGCCCGGGTGCCCCCAGCCCACAGCCTGGGGGACACACACTGCAATCACACCCCTGGGGCTGGGGCCGGGGGCTAGTTCAGAGCAAAAAACCTTGGCAACCTCCAGACAAGGCAAATGTTGTGACCTTGCCTGGGTTTTTGATGTGCTGGGGATGCCTCCTGCCTGCACACCTGCACCCCTTCCTGCTGAGGCCAATGGGAGAAGTGGTCCATGCCCAGCAAGGAGCAGGGATGTGGCAAAAGCATGTGCTGGGAGCCAAAAAGAGCTTGCAGTCCTGCAGCTGAATCATGAGCATGGTGGACTTCCTTGAGCTCAGTTTTAGCTGGGAACTGGAGCAACTGCAGAACTATCACTTGAACTGGCATCCCACTGCACTGCAGTGGCATTTGGGACATGAGTCCTGCCTGACAGTTTGGGCAACACAGTGTCCCCATCCCTCCCAGGGGCTGGGGAAGCAGTGTGGGATAGCTGTGGGATCTTCCCAGGGATTATGACATGGGAGAATGAGCCCTGAGTGGGTCCTGATGGATGTGCACCTGGGAAATCCAGGCTGTCCAGAAGGTTCCCTCTCTCACACAGACACAGACCCGCTGCCAAGAGAAAAGGCCTCTGTGAGTGCCAATTCAAGGAATGCCTTTGATCCAGTGGGAATCACTAGGGAGAAACTCTGCCTCTAAATAGAGCTGCTCTCTTGCCTTGCCACTTTGGGAAATGAATTTGTGCTTAGAAAAACTCAGGCTGGGAGAGCTCTTGGGAAGCCATCCAATCCATTTCTCTACCCCAAATTGGTCCTGACAGGGTTTTTTTTTTTAATCTAACCTTTCCTTTAAAATCTCCAGATGGCTCAATACGGTCTCCTCCAGGGCTATATTATTTTTACTAGCAGATACCATTTTTGTATTAATATTCAACTTAAATTTCCCTTGCTGCAATCTGCTCCTATCCCATGGCAACAGAGAGAGCAACTGCCCTCTTATTGCCCAGCATGTCGGGGGGTTTTCCACCAGTGGTACCTATTTAAAGCTCAGCATTAGGGTAGGCAAAGCTGGTTCTGGCCGAGATCAAGCTGAGTTGCAGAGTTCCTGGGCTGTGCTATCACTTTTGCTGTCTCTGTGGGTCTGGTGGTACAGCCACTGCGCCCTGTGCAGGCACCAAACCTCGTACCCAGATGGGAACAGGAGGTCAGGAGCTGCTGGCTTGTTGACCCATGGAGGGAGGCAATTACTCAGCTGATGAGGCCATGCAAGTGTTAATTAAAAAGCATGGGAAGCAGAACAGGTCACTGTTTGGTGTCATCAGTTTGTGAAATTAACTGGTGGTGGTTTCCCCAGCCCTCCCCAGGAGTCAGAGCAGGGGAGTAGCTGCCTGTAATGCCTCTGCTCTTGCTCTCATCTCTTCCTGCTCAGCTCCTCTTTCTGGGTGCCTCCTGTGTCCTGAATAATATCATCTGCTGGATCCTTGGTAGGGAAAAACTTCTACCTGCTCATTTCTGGACTGGCTTGGAGCATAGCTGTGCAGGAGTGAGAGGTGGAACCGAAATAATCAGCTCCTGGCAGTCCAAGTGGAGAAAGAAGCTCCCTAGGCATGTGATGAGCCACTGTGGGATGTGCTCACATAGAATCACTGATGGACACAACCCTCCTGGTTAGGCACCTCTGTGGGTTGGGTTTTCCCAGCATCCAGATTTGAGCAGCAGCCCTGATCTGATCCCCTTTATTCTCCAGGTGAAGCCAGGGGAGAAAGCAGATCTTTCCTCTGGGAAGCACCAAGAGTTGGTGCTCCCTGACCAGAGAGCAGCTCTGCAGAGCCTTTTGGCAGCAGTTCAGTGTGGTAAAGCCCTTCCATTCTGCTGGAGAGCTCAGTCCTCAGCATGTGCTTCACAGCTCTGGGAGATGGGGCTTGGCATCTTCTCTATCAGCCCTGGGACATGCCCATGTTGGAAGGATGCCCTGGGAGGAAGGAGTCCCCTGATTGTTGTCCACATGAGACCTCTCCAAAGCCAGGTTGCCATGCCAGGCTCCTCACAAGCACCCTGTCATGCCCAGCCAAGGCTTGCAGTGTGGTGGGGACTGGCAGAAGCACAGCTGAGCATCAAAGAGTTCAACCTGAGCTGCTCCCTGACAAGAGCAACTTCACAAATCCCAGTTTCCTGCTGCTCTGTGTCTCATGGCTGGATTAGCTCACAGCTAATAAGGCACAGGAGAGTTTTCCCCACGGTTTGGGGCACCCATAATGGCTCTCTCCTGTACGGATTCCTTGATGTCTTACAAAAGAGTTGATGATGAATCCATTTCCTCAGTTGGGACCTAAGCTTGGCGTTCTCTTGTCTACTCAGATGTCTCTTTTCATAAACAATTAGACAATAGAACAAAAAAATGGGATTCAGTCTCTCCGAGGATCCTGCCTCACTCTGAAATCTGGCAGAAAGGCATCTGGTGCTACAAAGGTGGGTTTGGACAGCAGTGACAGACAGACAGACAGACACACCCACCCAAGAGCAGCGGCTCCCACCTCCCTCCCTTTCCCAGCCAAGCTGGTGAGAATGAGCGAGCACTGTTAGCTCAGCCCCGTTGTACCCATTCAGCACAGCACAGGCTCAAAGCCCGGGGCCAAGGGCTCTTTCTGAAGCCGTGCAGCACCAGATGTTTTTTTCCGGAGGCCTCAGACACACACGTGCAGCTTGCTGTTATTAGAACTGGCTCACACTCCCTGCGCGCAGGGGAAAAAAAAATTAAGGCTGCGCTCAAACTGCATTCTCCACTTTGGCATCCAGCATCAAACCAGGCAGGCTGGGTCGGCTTTTGTTTGTTTTTTTATAGAGTTGCTTATGGCCCGTCCCTCCTGCAGCATCCCGGCGGGGCGGGGCGGTTCACCGGCTGGATGGGGATGGGGATGGGGATGGGGATGGGGATGGGGATGGGGATGGGGATTGCTTCATGTGCTGCCAGACACAGCACGTACAAACCACGCTGCAGCACCTCTGGGGTGCAGCCTGACGGGCCCGGGGCAGCTCAGCGACACCCTGCAGCAGCTCGAAGCAAGAGGATGCACTGCTTCAGTGCTCAGGCTTCCTCCTCTTGGTTTTCTGCCTGGTCTGTCCAGCTTGCCTCTCTCCCAGCTTGGCCTTCTGATGGATTTTTCTTCTCCTGATAATGTTTCCGTGCTCACCTCAGGCCGAGCCAAAGACTCGTTTTAACTGAAAAAGGCTGTTTGTCTCAGTATCTTACCATCTCTGTCTCAGCCCAAGCTTTGATGTGTCAGTGTCAGCCCAAGCCTTGATGCCTCCTTCCCCCAGCAGCAGGTTTCATTCCTTCATTGGAATTTCACCCAACCACCTTTTCGTAGCCACCTCTTGTTTTCCTCCAAGAGTTTCAGAGAAGCATGGCACTCCTTGTCGTGGTGCTTCCCTGGCTCAAAGCTGGCTTCTGCCAGCTAAGACAGGAGTCTCATCAAAAAACCTCTGGTGAGGTTTTGGTGGGATGCCCAAGGGTGTAACTCTCTGCACATATCACAAAATTTCCTGCTCCCTGGCATGGCTTGGTCTCTGCAGGGCTTCAATATGACCTGCACTGGGTGGCACTGGGGATGTTACCCCCTCCCAAAATGCCCAGTACCCCGGGTGGGGGTTCTTCCCCCCCTACCTAACAGCTGTGGCTCAGACAAAGGGCCTTGAACTGCTGTGGTTAATGGTGTGGAGCCTGGGGAGGGCAGGGTGCTCAGGGTGCACCTCTGGGTGGGGGCATGGGGTGCAGGTTGGCAGGGATCTCTGCAGGGCAGGGTGGCAAGGAGACACAAACATGCCTTCCAGAGCCATGAAAGATGAAATGTGCTTGGCTATGGGAGATCCAGGGGTCTGCAGGGGAAGGTGAGGGATTGCTCCATCTCTCCTGGAGCCTGGATCCAAAGCCAAAATCTGTGGAGGGTTCCAAAACAGCACCGCTTCCCTCTCCCCCCTCCTGCAGGTGCTGGCTTCGCTGAGGGATGCCCGAGGCACCAGGCTGGTGCCAGCCCCATGACTGACGCTGCCAAACTCCAGCAGAGCAGATGCCCTCGGGGGCAGAGTCGGGGGCGCCTTCAGCCTTTCTCTCGCTCCTGCTCCGGGATGCAGCAGGGCAGAGCTGGGCACCGGGGCGAACCAGAAGCCAGAGGGCTGCAGACCCCGCTGCACCTGCTACCCCGCGGGGGCAAACGCCCAGTGCGCAGGGAGGGTGCATCAGGAGAAGGGGAGAAAGGGGGG
>VWYO01014404.1:203896-216248 GCA_013400275.1 Rhadina sibilatrix | reverse complement strand
TCCCGTCCCATCCCGTCCCGTCCCATCCCGCTCCGCCGCCGCCGGGCCGGGACCATGCGGCGGGCGCGGGCGCTGCGCCGCCGCGGAGCGCTGCTCGCCTGCCTCTCCTTGGGGACTCTGCTGGCCCTCGCCGACGCCAAGGGTGCCTTCTACCCGCCCGCCGCCCCGCTGCCCTACGGCGGCAGGTACAGCCTCTACACGGCCGGCTCCAGCCCGCAGCTCGGCCCCGGCAAGCCCGTGGGCAAGCACAAGTAAGCGACCCCCGGCCGCGGCCGCGCAACCCATCCGGAGGGCACCGGCAGCCGCCGCCCCCGGGCACCCAGCCGGGTCTCCGTCGGGCATCCCTCACCGGGAACAGACCGCGGGCACCGGGCACCGGCTGCGTCTGGGCTCTCCAGGCAGCATCCCCCGGGGACGGGCTGCCGCGGGGACCCAAAGCCCCGTGCCGACCCTGGGTACCTTCCCAGGGCTCGCCTGCGGGGCAGCCCTGGCTGGGCAGGATTCCCCGGGGACCTGCCGCGGGCATCCCTTGCTTGCCCCGCATCATCTGCCGGGCTGAGACTTTCGGCAGCGCAGCAGAGCCCGTGTGTCTCAGTGCCCCCCTCCATCTAGAGGAGGGGCCGGGAGTTGTATTTCCAGGAGGGAAGGGGCTGCGTGCGGTGGGGACACGTGTGCTGCGGGACGGGGCTGGCGGAGGTGGGGATGGGGTGCCCGTGTGCGGTTTTTGGGGTATTTTGGGGTAGGTGCATGTACCTGCTCTGTGTGACATGGGCGCGGGGTTGGTGATGTGCGGGAGGGGAGGATGGCGGTGCGTGTGGAAACAGCTTGGTTTGGAGGGAATTTGCTGGAGTTTAAATACGTTTTCAAGAAACCTGGAAAGCTCAGGCAGCGATGAATGTGGGTTTTACACGTCCTGTAGACTTTTTCCGTTTAGTTGCATAAGAGCTGTTACATTGGGGGCGGAGAGGGGGGTGTCGCTTCCCTCCCCGCCTGTTTGCTAGAGCAGTTTCTGCCGGGCTCCTTTGAAAGAGGGAGGATGTGGGGTTATGAACAAGCTGAAATGAATAAAGTAACACTCGGGACGAACAATACTGGCAGTGCCAGCGAGAGCTTTCAAAAACCCGTAACATTTTCCAGCTGCTCGCTCTAAAAACATCGGGCTGGAGCTGTAAAACTGCTTGCCACAGGTGTGTGTGAGAAGGGAAGGGGTTCTGAGAGGGAGAGCGAGCCACAGCCACACTAACCCGAGCAGCCACAGGTTCTGTGCAAACCCTGCAAACACAGGCTGTGTTTGTTAGCAGTGGCTGGTAGATCTGCCTGCTTTGGCTTCTGGCTAACTCAGAGGGACTTGGTGGTGTGTTTGTAAGCAGGTCCTGGATTTACGGATGGATGGTGATCCTAGGTTTCCACATAGACACTGTGAAGTCCCCTGCCTCCAGCTGAGAGGGGTGGCTGGCCTTCCTCCTCCTGTGGTTCTATGCACAGATGAATAACTCACTTGTGGAGGTGCAGGGCTCTGCTCATGCTCTGAGCCTGGCAGCCCCTGGCCAGGACAGAGCTGCTCAGGCCTGGGCAGGATGGAAATGCCAGTCACAAATGGGAGTTGTGTGCCCATCCCAGGGGCTGGGGTGGATGTGTTGGTGCAGCTCCTGGGGGAAGCATGTGGGATGTGCTGGGGGTGTGGGATCAGGGGATCCCTCCTGGAAGGGAGCAGAGAGAGGCTTGGAGGGAGGATGACCCTGCTCACACCTTGCTGCTTCCTGGAGAGAGCTCCTGCTGGAGAGCGTGTAGCCTGCTCAGGGCCTCTGAATGGGGGCACTGGGAGGCAGCTGGGGTTGCTGCTGTTCAGCTGCCTGGTCATAGGCTGGGATGCAGTTGGAGTTCCCTGGCATGGCCATCACATGGCCTGTGGAGAACAGCCTCGGGGCTGAGCACAGAAAGGAGCAGCAGGGCCTTAGCCCAGCTCTCATGGGCTTGCTTGGTGGTCTGGATGATGTCGAGACACCTCTGGCAGGTGGAGGCAGAGGAAAGGGACTGTGACTGTGAGGATGAAGCAGAAGGGTTTGGTGTCTCCTGTTGGAGTGTGTGTGTGTGTGTGCATGCACAGGGTGGGTGCACAGCCCTCCCCCAGCCCCCACCCTGTCAGTCCCAGGGGCCAGAGCAGCAGGATTTTGGCTCACCCTGAGTGGGGAAAGATCGATGAAGGCGGGGCAAGCTCTGATGGCAAACAGGTGAAGGCAAATACGTTCCCTCCCCATCCATACCAAGCCCCCCAGCTGGCACAGGGGAAGCCACGTCCTCCCGCCTCACTGAACACCTCTCTGCACCTGCAGCTCGCGCTGGCCCATCTGCTCCATCCCGCTGGCCTCCTGCCTCAGCCCCGCTCTGCACCGTGGGCCTGTGCCCTCCTCTCCTCCCGCTCTGCCGTCTGCCACATCCCCCTGCCCTTAATCCCTGCCTCACCACACGTCCCTGCTGTCTCTGCCCCTGTGGGCCAAGTCCATCTGCTCCTGCCGGCAGCCCTGCCTTCAGCTGGAACAGCCCTGGCCTCCATCTGTCCTGCCAGCCCTGCATCCTCCCCACACGCTGCCTTCCTCCCAGCCAGCTAATCCTCAGCGCCTGGCTGTGCTGCTTGGCTCAGGAGAGCTGACTGGTACCTGTGGCACACGGCTGCAGGCAGATGGCAGGAGGGAAGAGGATCTCTTCTAACTTTCCCAGAGATCTGAAGGGGTTTCCAGCCTCCATCACAGATCTACTCCGTGTCCCTGTCTCCGTGATGGAAGGACCCACGGTGCTGCAGCCCTACAGAGCAGCATCTCCTCTCTGTGCCTTGTCTGTGGCAGCACCCACAGCAAGGGCTGAAGGCTTTTGGGTTGGCCCCTGCACTGGCAGCACTCCAGGAGCTGCAACAGGACAGATCACCCCTGCCAGGCACTGCTGGAGCTATTTCTGGGATGCTATTCCTACAACTGCTGCTGCTGCTGGGATTCTGATTGTCCTCACAGCCTGCCTCACCACACAGTCCATGCTGTGCCAAGCACAGCCCAGCTCTGGGGACAGCACCAGCACTGGTGACAACACGGCTGTGACTGTGACAGGAACCACGCTCCTGCAGCATGGCTGTGATGCCCTTCCCCAGCAACTGCCCAAGCTGGGGGGCTCCTTCCACCTCCTGCCCCCCTGACCTCGCTGGCACTGTTGGGCAGCGCAGCCACTGCTGTCTGCTGGGCAGGGGGTGACAGTGTCTCCTGTGTTTCCCCCCAGGAGCTACTGTGCCTACGTGGTGCAGCGCAACGTGACGTGCACGCTGCAGGACGGGGCTGAGAGCTACGTCAAGGCCGAGTACCACAAGTGCAGCTGGGGACCCAAGTGCCCAGGGAAAGTGCTGTGAGTATGGGGGACCCTTCCCCTCCCAAAGACCTCTCTCTCTCTCCTGAGACCCTTCTGACCATGAGCAGAGGGCAGTGAGAGGGGCTGAAGGAGTTTTCCTGGACGTGGCAGTCAGTGGCAGGGCAGTGATGTTGGGAGGAGGCAAGGTGGGGTCTGTCAGGAGAGAGAGCTCTCTCTCTCCTCAGAAGTGTCAGGGGAGGTTTAGATTGGATATCAGGAAAAGGTTTTCACCCAGATGAGCACTGGAAAAGGCTCCCCAGGGAAGTTGATCACGGCACCAAGCCTGATAGAGTTGAAGAAGCATTTGGACCATGCTCTCAGGCCCATACTGTAATTTTTGGGGGTGTTCTGTGCAGTTCCTGGGTGCAATGATCCTTACGGATCCCTTCAAACTCAGGATATTCTACGATTCAGAAAGAAATCTTGGATTCATGGGAAGTGGGGAGGTGACTGTGCACGTGTGTAGGAAAGCAGTTTGTCACGGACCTGCAGTGGCAGGATGATGGCAGCTGGGTGAGAACCTGACTGAGAGGACGAGGAAAGGGAACCTGTGGCTGAGAATGGCTCAGTGCTTCCTGCTCCAGGGAAATATTTGCTTAACTCTTTGCCACCTCATTGGTGCTGGAGGGAAACACTTCACTGTGCCACAGCTGGAGCTGCCCGTGGTGCAGGGCAGACACTGGGGCTTTGTGCTTCACCGCCCTCCAGGGATGCTGCTCCATGAGGAAAAGCTGTTCTCCCACATCCTCCCCAGGCCTGAGGAGTGGAGCAGAGCTGAGCACAGAGGAAAACTGGGATGAGAGAAGTTTTTGTCAGAGCCTAGTACCCATCCTGTGGCAGCTGGCTGGGACTCTCCATGTGCTGGTGGTGCTGTGGGCTCTGCTGGCATCCTCTGCTGGCAGAGACAGGCAGCTGGACCCGCTCACTCACTTGTTCTTTCCATCACAAGTGTTTCAGCAGCATTCGGGGACTTCAGGACATCCTGCAGCTGCTGGTACCCATGGAGGAGATCTCCAAAACCTCTCCCATCTCCACAGTGGCCTCTCTTTGTCTCCTTGGAACAAAACCAGGGTGTTTTCTGAGGGCAGATGGACCCACAGCCAACTTTGCTGCAGAGCCTCAGATGCTGCATCCCTGGACAAAAGGGAAACATGGGTTTTCCACGTGTTGGGGCCAACAGCTAATGTCTGTGCAGCTGGCTGCAAATGCTTCCCTTTGCTGCTCTTTGGAGCAGGGGTAGAAAGATTTGGAGGTGCCCAAGGCTTTGAGCTCCCCTGCAGAGGCTGAGATGACACAGAGAAGGTGCTGGGATGACACAGAGAAGGTGCTCTGCCTTTTGGATGCCATCCTCCTCCTTTCCTCACCCCCTGACAGTGGCTGGAGCAGCAAATCTCCCGTGGTACACCCAGGCAGGTTTCTACACACTACAACAGAAGGAAGGATCATTGAAGCTCAGCAGCGTCTGCGAAGAGGAGTAACAAGAAGAGCTTGTTTTGGAACTGTCCCTTTGGGAAATTGATGTTGAGAAATTTTGAAGAGATTCGAGGAGCAGAGGGTTTGGGTTTGGTTTATCCCCCTGCCCTGTGGTGTGTGTGGAGGTGGCTGTATCTTGCTGGGAACCGTGTGGAAGCAGCACTGCCTGGGGCTGCAGCCTGGGCTGGGGACACTGGATGTGGACAAGGACACGGATGGCAGGGAATCAGCCCCATGTGCTGCCCTGACTGATGGATCAGTGCCTGCTGCAGCCTCTCTGCAGCATGGATAGCTGTGCTGCTCCTGTGAGACCTTCTGCTGAACACGCTGGAGAACAAGAGGCTGATTGTGTGTGTTGTTGCAAAACAGCAAACTTCAGGGTTCTCAGGCCCTGGTAAATTCAGATTGGAAATTTCCAAAAGGCAGGCTTAAAGCACTGATATTTAGAGGTGGTGAGAAAAGTGCTGTGTTTAGCCCTGTATGGCTCAGCTCAGCTGGTGGGGGAACACAGGAGCCAGCAGGGTCCTGTCCCATCACTGCTGCCTCACGGGG
This sequence comes from Rhadina sibilatrix, assembly GCA_013400275.1. Lineage (NCBI taxonomy): Eukaryota > Metazoa > Chordata > Aves > Passeriformes > Phylloscopidae > Rhadina > Rhadina sibilatrix. The sequence continues at coordinate 210,833 of VWYO01014404.1, read as the reverse complement.
AAGTGCCAAGGAGAAGCAGGGAACAGCTGAATCCTCCTCCTTGGCTGGTGGGACCCCATCCAGAGCAAGAGCAGAGGGGGAAGGTGTGAGGTGGGCTTGCACCTGGTGTGCTGGGTATGGGAGGATCAATGCTGTGGTACCCAAATCCATGATGGGGACACCTCCCAAGACATCCCAGCTGGGGAAGGAGGCAGTGTAAGGAGCCATCCCTCTGTGCACATCACAGCATCACCCTGGAGACCCTCACCAGGCCATCCCAAGGCCCTTTAGGCTTCCCAGCAAACTGATCCCCTCCACACAGACAGAAAACACCTTTCCAAAGGTATTTCAACCTCATGGGGGCTTCCAGACAGGATTACAGTTGAGAAGAGGATTTTTCTGATCCCACTAGGAAACTCTGTAGGTCAATTCAAAGTGCAAAACCACTTTCACAAGCAGTCCACTTCCCTCTTGGACGCGATGTGAGCTTGCAGGGCTTTTGAAATCAGTCCCATCATTTCATCTTGTGCTCTGCTGGCCAGAAGCTGCCAAATAGTGTGGCATCTGTCACAGTGGTCACGTACCACAGGCATGGGACTGCAGCAATACACTTAGAGCTGCAGTTCTAAATCAACACAGTGTCCTGGGTTAAAAGATGCTTGACCAAAACCTCACAGTAATGCTGCACTGAGCTATGGTGCAGCAAGAGCTCTTGGAGAAGATGGGCCATGGTCTGCAGGTGCAGCACAAGGATTTCAGCCAGGCTTCCCCATGTGTCCAGGTCTCCCACATCCAAACAGGGCCGTGAGCCTGCTCTATTGCTTGATGTTGAGGTTGTTTCTCTAAACTGCCTTCTCTCTCTCCCTCCCCTCTCCTGGAAAGGTACCGCACCTTCTTCAGGCCCAAATACAAGATTGGATACAAGACAGTGACCGAGCTGTCCTGGAGGTGCTGCCCAGGCTTCATGGGAGAAGGGTGCCATGACAGCCCCACAGACCAGCCTGGCCTTCTGCCCCAGCATCCCAGCCCTAAAATGCCTCCCGGGCAAAAGATGTTTCCAATGCCCAGACTTCCTCCCTATCCCAAAAGCCACCCTGACCTCTTTCCGGGACCAAAGAAGAATCATTATGGTGAGATCTTGCTCCTGCTTCATGTCCCTGGGTTGCTACACCATTGTCATGCACTCAAAACCTCCAAGTTCTCTCTGTTCCGGGGCAGAGCATGAACCTGGCAAAAATTCAGTGGGTGATGTTTTCTATCAGACCTGACATTTGATTGCTTTGAGGAACACTTGCTTTCTAAATCTTGTTTCTTTCAAAATGTGTAGCTTCAAAACTGCCTTTCCTCATTGATTTAGAGCATTTTGCCATTAATTATGGGGTTGATAGGGTGCGTCTCAAGACTAAGCTCTCCTGGGCTGTTATCACCACCTGCTGTTGAACTTGGGAACAGAAGACTGGATCCCAAGAGGAAAGCTATCCCTGATAGCTTAAGGAGAGATGTGGGCTGAGATTTTGCTGAAATGACAATAACAGAGGGCAGGACACAAGGTTATTATGGGAAAGGACTTGGAGGAGGGAAGTTAAAGGAGCACCAGCCCTCACTGTGCCCTCTCCATTTCTTTCCCCGTGCAGGCAGGAAGCTGCCAGGCCTCTTTGGGGACCGCCTGGATCGGCTGGAGGAGGAGGTGAGGCGCCTTTCCCAGTCCTACGACAGCCTGCACAGCATGGTGAGCGGGCTGGGGGACCGCCTGCGGCTGGCCATCCAGGAGGACACCACCAAGATGATCGGCTCCCTGATGAACAGCCCGGGCACGCCCGACTCCTCCGTGGGCTTTGGCATCATTCCTGACGGCCTGGTGGACGTGGCAGACAAAGCTGACGTGGCCACCTACCCTCCCGTGGGGGAGATCCTGACCAAAGTGACGGAGGTGAGCGACGTGCTGAAAACCAAGGCAGATCTGCTGCACGAGGTGCGGGGCATGGTCCTGGACCACGACGGGCAGATCAAGCACCTGCTGGAATCCGCCCGGCCCTCGCCCCTCACCTCCATCGACCTGCTGGAGGAGTATGTGGACACGAGGCTGAGCAACCTGCGCGGGGAGCTGCTTGATGGCTTCGAGAAAAAGCTGGGCAAGATCCAGACCACCTGTGATTTCCGCATCCAGGAGGTGCGGCAGCAGTGCGAGGAGGAGAAAGCTGCCAACCTGCGGCTGCAGCAGACGCTGGATGGGAAGGAGCTGGAGATCAAGAAAGAGATCTCTCAGCTAGAGACCCAGATCCAAGGGCTGACGGTGGTGGAAAGCTGCTGCAGCAACCTGGACTACCTCACTGATCGCATGAACATCCTTGAGAAAGGCCTCCACAGCATCTCCGAGTCCCAGAAGAACCTGCACTCACGCCTGGATGGAGAAATCTCCACTGTCACCTTAGGGAACCTCTTTGAAGGGCGCTTCGAGGACCTGGAAGCCAGGCTCAACGTGACAGAGAGGGAAACGGGGAGCTGCTGCTCTAGTGTAGAGGACAGCATGAAAGGCACAATGGTGGCAGAGGTGGATGGCATGAGGACTGCCTTTGAAGACAAAATGCAGACCCTGGAGGACAGGTTCATGACCATCGTGGGGGAGCTGAACAATGTCAGTTCTCCCTTGGGCATGGACGGAGCAGTGGTGCCTGTGCTGGAAGGGGAGCTTGCCAGCATGAGGAAACGGATGGATGAGACACTGGAGGCATTGCAGAATCGCCTCATCACGCTGGAGAGTACCTGCTCCCTGGGCTGCACCTCTGCCTCCAAGGATGTGGAGACCTTTCGGACGGAGATCGAGGATTGCCAGAACAAGAACCAGGACCTGCTCCTGCGGATGGACAGCAATTACGACCTCCTGCGCAAGCTGAACGCCACCATCCTGGAGATCCAGCGGCGAATCGAGGAGGAGGCATCGGGGGCTTTACAAGGGGAGATCACCTTGCTAAAGATCAACCTGAACACCGTGAGCAAGTCCCTGACAGGGCTCAAGGACTCCGTCTCCCAGTACTCAGACACCGTGACGCACGTCAACTCCTCCCTAGACGAGCACGAGCGGAAGATTGAGGATGAGGTCCACTCCATCCAGGAGAAAGTCAACGACCAAGGCTCCCAGCTTTTCTTCAGCAACCGCCGTGTCCTGAACCTCAAGGGAGACCTGGAGCGACTCAAAGCCAGGATCGTCAGCGACCTGAGCTCCTGCAGGAGCGTGGCCCAGGGCCTGCAGCAGGAGGTCTCTCACTTCGACGAGCGGGTGGCGCGGGTGGAGAGCGCCTGCGGCAGGCTGGGGGCCATCACCGGCAGCCTGGACGACATCAGGGGGGAACTGGAGAAACACACGGGCAGCCTGTGGGACTACATGGACCATATGAACGGGACACTGGCTGCCCACTCTCAGGAAATAACAGGACTGAAGGACAACTTGCTTGACTGCCAAGCCAAGGTCTCTGAGCTGGCAGAGCAGGTCGGGCACTTGGAGGAGAAGGCAGAGAGGAGGCAGCATTAGCACAGTGCCATGCCGTGTGTCTTCCTTCTCCTGCTGTGAAGGACAGGGTTAAATTATATCACACAGACTCGCTCCAATGTGACAACAGTTCTTGGGATAATTTTTTTATGAAAAGCTGCTACTTTTTTTTTGTCCCTAATCTTGTTGGCCCCACTTCTCCTTGACTCCACCATGCTGGTACTCCCCTCCTGATGCTCAGCAACTGTCCTGAGCCTGGTGCAGCAGGTCCTGACCTGGTGTTGCTTTTGCTCCTGGGCTGATGAACTCAGGAGGACAATTCAAGAGTAAGCTGGAGGCAGAAATTTTTTTTTTTTTAATTTTATTTTTGTGGATTTATCGTTTCCTGAAGAATAAAACCCTGTAGTTATCAGCTGAGGAATAGTTTCTCTGATCTAAAGACCACCTGCATCTTAATCCAGAGACTGAGTAGAGCCAGGGCTCCTTGCAGGGAACAAAACTCCCCACAGGAACTGTAGATTTCAAAGAACACACGTATTCACACGTCCCTCTGGGAACTGGCTTCCCTTCTCCAAGATGGCAGCTCTCCCTGTGTATGGTAAATCCATTTTTAATGCTCCCTCCTCCATGCAGATGCCTTATGGAGCATGCAAGGGTGTGCATTAGGAAAACACATATGCATATGTATATATATGGTATGTGTATGTATATTTTTTGAACAATCCTGTGTCACGGTGCTCATCTGATTCCAGTTTCCTAATGCTGCCCCCATGTCCTTTGCCATATTCCAAAGACCCACACTGAGTAGCTAAAAGCTGTGGTAGCAGTGTTTGGAGAGAGCCCCATGGTCCCTGGGGCTGCTGTGCTTTGCAATCCCACTTTGCTGGGCTCTCTGGTTACACCTGGGCTCTCTGGTTATGGAAAACACGTCTCTTCCCCAAGGAGAAGTGTGTCTCTGCAGGGACCAAGCTGGGCACAGAGCAGTCCTGTCCTCCAGCTCTGGCTCTCTTCTTTTTTATTTCTTAAACTGTGAACTCCATTGTCTTGTCCCAGGCAGGAGAGTTCCAGCTGCTCTAGGGTGTGAGTGCAGCAGTGGAGGATGGATAAATTACAGCAAAGTCCCTTCATGCAATGTGGGACTTTTAACATGACTCACAGGGCTTCCTGTCCAGGAACCTTCCTCAGGTTCTTCTGATCCCACTGCGGTGCCTGCAGCCCTGGGGCCAACACCAATGTGAAACAATCTGTGGGAACACCTCTGGAGACCTGTCCTCAGCTCAGAATGAAAACCCCTCATCATTTACCCAGCTTGACTCTGGTTTCACGTGAATGGGCAGGCTGGAAAACATGCACATTCCTGAGCAGCTCCAGCCTTGCCCTACAGAGCAGTCTCAGAATCCACCTGTCCCATGGTCACCCTCTGCTGATCAGCCAATGGGGAGTTCATTAGTAGGATGAGGAGGAAATTAAAAAGCCTCCATTCAAGCAACTCTGGCACTTTATAGCAGAGGAACATATTTTTCTCTCAGCATTGTAGCTCACGAACCCTTCCACCCCAAGCAGCCTTTGGCTTTCACACAGGGCCTGCCACCCTCACCATGCTCTTCTGCACCATGGTTCCCCCCTTGATCCCCCCTGATTGCATCAAGGAGCAGCTCTGTGCTCTGATTAGCACAAACCAACAGTGGCTCCCAGTAGAGATGCATCTGGGCATCTTTTCTCCCCCAGAAAATCCAGATGAGCTCCTCTAAACATGTTTCCAGGCTAGGGAGGACCACAGGGGTCACTGAGTCCAGTAGCCACTCCATATTCCCCTGAGGCAGTAAAAGCTAATTCCCCTGCCAGAGGAGCATGAGCCATCAGCTGTGGGAGCACAGAGAGGACACGTGGCCACCACTTGCCCAGCCCTGCCAGGTGCTCACAGCACCAGAATCCACTCTTTGCTGATTTGGAGGTACCCTCCAGCTGCTGAGATATTTCTCCAGCTGAGGAAGGACCTCCTGCTGCCATTGGGCATCCTGCAAAACCTGCTCTTATTTTTCTCCTGCCTAAGGAAGGAGTCTCAAGCCAAACCTCAGTACTTTGTGATGGGCCAGGGGAGCCCTCACCCTGCACAGGGAGCATCCTGCCTAAGGCCCCTTTCCATCCCCTCACACCAGGGAGAAAACCAAAGAGAAAACCAAGCCAAGGGCCAGGCTCCCTGTTCCCCAGCCATGGCTGGGTTAGAGTGGCTGAACAGGAACAGCTTCCCAGAAAAGAGGGAGCCAGGACTGGCCATAACAAAACCAGGACAAGGAAGAAGTCTGACCTTCCAGAAAATGGTGCTATGTTTGGACTATTCATGACTAGTCACTTGAAGCTATGGACAGTTTGTTATTTCAGTTCTCAGCTAGCCATGTTTAAAAAGTGAAAGGAACTTTGTACAAAACTGGGCATTTTTTTTTTTTTAATTGCTTGCAGAGTAAGGAAATGGTGCCCATGGGGTTGTCTTTGCATGGGCAGCTTTCTGAGGCATTGGATAACTGATCCTGTTAAAAGCCTGTGTTCTATTGTTTTTAAAACCATGTCTATTTGTTCAGATTTTAAAAGCTGAAAAGCTGTTTGTACTGGAGAGGAAAAAAAATAAAGTGTTTCTTGCTGAGGTTTCCAGGATCAAAATGACTTGTGTGGCTTTCAGAAGTGGCAGAAAAGGAGGTGACTTGCACTCACCCACAGGGGTCAGGGAAGGAGAAGGTAGATGCCAGACTGGAGGAAGGAGCCCAGCAGTGCTTCTGCCTTTGTTCTACTTTATAACCTCCCATGAAGAGAGAGCTGGGGGTGCTCAGCCTGGAGAAGAGACCCATGGGGTGGCCTCACTGTTACCGTGCAGGACTTTGAAGGTCCTGTAGGAAGATGGGGACAAAGTGTTCAGCAGGGTCTGTGGTGGGAGGAGAAGGGGGGGATGGCTTTCAACTGCAGGAGGTCGATTTGGGTTGTATTTAGGGAAATTGGTACTTTACACTAAGGGTGGTGAGGCACAGGCCCAGGCTGTGCTCGGAGGCTGTGGATGCCCCATCCCTGGGAACATGCATGGCCAAGGCTGGATGAGGCTCTGAGCAACCTGATCTGGGGGGAGGTTGCTCAGCTTGGAACAAGATGAACTTTAGGGTCCTTTCCAAGCAAAATCAAGAAAGGATTCCGTCATTCATCATTCCATCTCTCCTGGCTTAGGGCAAATTTGGGAGAAAACCTCCAAATTCCATCCTGGGACCCAGTGACCCACAGGTGTGAGCTCCAGGTGGTCTTCTGGATTTTCAGTCCAGAGAAGGTACAAACAGTTCCAAGGAAAAAAAATAAAAACAAACAAGCGAAAACCACAAAAAACCCCAAACAAACACAAACAAAACACAAAAAACCAACCCAAACAAACAAACCCCCCCCCCAAAAAAACCCCAAGAAACCAAACCAAACCAAACCACCAAAAAATCAAAC
>VWYO01014404.1:184467-203854 GCA_013400275.1 Rhadina sibilatrix | reverse complement strand
AAAAAAAAAACCAAAAACAAAAAAACCCCCAAACAAACAAAAAAAGAAACCCCACCAAAACAGTCCAGAGAACTTACTTCTCTGCCCCAGCTAGCTAAAAACTAAAAGCAAAGGTGGTCTCTTTCCTGCTGTCTGTTCATTGCAGATAGCACAGTCCAGGAGCAGAAATCTCACTCTTCCGAGTGAGAGCAGCTTCTGAAAACAAACTGCATTGCATCACTCTAACTTCAGTATCTGTATCACAACCCCTGAACACACAATGTGTCAATTGTGTTCTTAAAATTTACTTCAAGAGACTGCCTGCAACTTATAACTGCAGAACCTGCATGGTAGTCACCACACTCTGAAGTGCAATGACATTGGGTGGGACAGCACTTGTGACATTGTTCCTCACGGTACCTCCCAGTTTCCTACAACTTGCCATCCATCCCTGCAGGATACTCACTTTTATCCCAACGAAAGTACAGTGCCATTCCATGGAGGTGGGCACCCCCAACTCCCTGGATGGGCTGGAGCTCTGTGGGGATGGTGTGGGACAGGGACCCCACTCTGAGGTTTTGCTCCCAATGCAGGCTGTCACAGACACTGAGGAGAAGATGGAGGTGGACATAAAGACTGATATGGAGGAAAGCATTGAAGCAGATGCAGAAGATTANAAACTAAAAGCAAAGGTGGTCTCTTTCCTGCTGTCTGTTCATTGCAGATAGCACAGTCCAGGAGCAGAAATCTCACTCTTCTGAGTGAGAGCAGCTTCTGAAAACAAACTGCATTGCATCACTCTAACTTCAGTATCTGTATCACAACCACTGCACACACAATGTGTCAATTGTGTTCTTAAAATTTACTTCAAGAGACTGCCTGCAACTTATAACTGCAGAACCTGCATGGTAGTCACCACACTCTGAAGTGCAATGACATTGGGTGGGACAGCACTTGTGACATTGTTCCTCACGGTACCTCCCAGTTTCCTACAACTTGCCATCCATCCCTGCAGGATACTCACTTTTGTCCCAACGAAAGTACAGTGCCATTCCATGGAGGTGGGCACCCCCAACTCCCTGGATGGGCTGGAGCTCTGTGGGGATGGTGTGGGACAGGGACCCCACTCTGAGATTTTGCTCCCAATGCGGGCTGTCACAGACACTGAGGAGGAGATGGAGGTGGACATAAAGACTGATATGGAGGAAAGCATTGAAGCAGATGCAGAAGATTATGGAGAGGAAGAGATGGAGGTGGATGTGGAGGAGGAGATGGAGGAAGAAATGGAGGTGGAAATGGAGGATTATGTTGAAGACATGGAAGTGGATGAAAAAGGTGAGGAGGAGAACATGGTCTTGGGATGAAGATGGACCCCAGCAGCAGGACAGGCAGGTGCTGGCCATGCCCTGCCCACAGGCACAAGGGGTCCCCTGAGGCCAGGCTGGGGCTGGGCTGGGTGGCCCCACCGAGGGACACGGTGCCTGGGGGTGCCCTGGGTTCTGGTGGCACAAACACCACTCCTGGCCTGCCCTGTGCTTGCTTTGGGCCACACTTTGGGCCCCATTGCCTGGAGGCCAGCCCTCAGCCCCAGTGCTGGCAGCAGAGTCCCTCTCTGCCAGCGTGTCCCAGCCTGGGGCACAGGGCACAGCCCTCTCTGCCTGACTGCAGTGACCGTGTNGTCACGGTACCTCCCAGTTTCCTACAACTTGCCATCCATCCCTGCAGGATACTCACTTTTGTCCCAACGAAAGTACAGTGCCATTCCATGGAGGTGGGCACCCCCAACTCCCTGGATGGGCTGGAGCTCTGTGGGGATGGTGTGGGACAGGGACCCCACTCTGAGGTTTTGCTCCCAATGCAGGCTGTCACAGACACTGAGGAGAAGATGGAGGTGGACATAAAGACTGATATGGAGGAAAGCATTGAAGCAGATGCAGAAGATTATGGAGAGGAAGAGATGGAGGTGGATGTGGAGGAGGAGATGGAGGAAGAAATGGAGGTGGAAATGGAGGATTATGTTGAAGACATGGAAGTGGATGAAAAAGGTGAGGAGGAGAACATGGTCTTGGGATGAAGATGGACCCCAGCAGCAGGACAGGCAGGTGCTGGCCATGCCCTGCCCACAGGCACAAGGGGTCCCCTGAGGCCAGGCTGGGGCTGGGCTGGGTGGCCCCACCGAGGGACACGGTGCCTGGGGGTGCCCTGGGTTCTGGTGGCACAAACACCACTCCTGGCCTGCCCTGTGCTTGCTTTGGGCCACACTTTGGGCCCCATTGCCTGGAGGCCAGCCCTCAGCCCCAGTGCTGGCAGCAGAGTCCCTCTCTGCCAGCGTGTCCCAGCCTGGGGCACAGGGCACAGCCCTCTCTGCCTGACTGCAGTGACCATGTCGCTTGCTTTTCTTCCAGGACTGATGGAGACACTGGGCAGGGATGCCACCCTTCTGGATATATGTTTCAGAGTTTGTTGTTACATTTTCATCTGTAAACACGTTTTAGAGTTTGTTATTCTCTTCTGTATGCTTCATACATTCTTATATTGGTTTTTGTAATTTAAATACCCTTTATAGATTGTTATTATAAAGATTCTTACATTATGTAGTTTGTTTTTGTTGCTGCTCTTCTGTAAATAAATAATCTTTATTTTTCACACCCCAGCTCTATTGACATCTGCTTTGGGCACAGGGAGCATTTGCAGGGTTGTGGGTACTGGGGTGGGAGGTCCCTGGGGCTCTTGGCATGTTCACCCTGGGGCTACCTGTGCACAGAGGGGTCCCACTGACAGGTCAGACTCTCCTTGCAGTTGCCTTGGACATGCATGGTAAATGTAGAGGCAAATTTTGCTACCTTAGCTAAACATAGTAATTTTTTAAAAATAGGGAAAAAAAGCCACTTTCTAGAAGCTGGTCCCATCGTCCCCAGGACCCACCTGGCAGGATGCTTGAGCAGAATAAGCCCAATCACATATTAGAAAGGACTTGGAACCTGGCTCTCACTTCTCTCACAGGGCTGAGCAGACAAGAGGCAGCCTGGATTAAGGCACTCTTTATTATTGCTTTTAGTTCAGAGTACTCAAAACCCCAGCATCTTCCATCAACCTTTACAAGCTGGTGGGCAGTTTCAGCTACCAAACTGCAGGTAGCTGGACTGTCTGGAACACTGGTCATACCAGAGGTAGTAATACCTGTGTCAGAGGCTCATCAATAAATACAACAGGGAACAACCACCACCTTTAAAAAACAGCCAGGCTTTAGAGAAGCTACAAACACCAGAAGAGTCCCACACAGTTTTCAGGAGTTTATGTTTAGCAACTGCACTTTTGGCAGTCAGAGCTTCCTGCCAAGGGCTGTCTGCTGTTGTAAGTGCAAAATGCCCAAGCAGCCAACAGGGAGAATGGGGTGCACCTGGAGCATTTAGTCCTGGCAAAGAGCATGCAGGAGAGCTCTGGCTCAGGTCTCCACTGGGATGGGGTCAGGGTAAGCCATCCAAGTCAACATCAGGCAGTGGAATAGGGAAAGTGGCTGTAGTCTGGGAATGCCAGAGCAGTGCTCCTCCTCTGTCCCACAGGAGGGAAGAAGACCTCTACCAGCTCCAACAGCCGCTCGTACCTGTGGGGAAAGAAAGAATGACACTGGGGTCATTGGGTGCTTGTTTGACACTTCTCTGCATCAAAGCAGGGTCATCCCAAAAATGCTGAGGATTAACCACTTGGCTTACGTGGACTTTTGGTCCTTTGTGAGCTCCTGGATCAGCTCTCCCTTGGGGTTTACTGTGAATATGCGGCTCTCTGGCAGCCCCACTTGCTTGTAAGCGTAGACATCCTGCCCCAGGAAGGCCAGCACAGCATGAGGGCTGCAGGAAGGCACCACCACCCAGCCTGAGCCCTCCCTGCACACCTGGAGACCCACTCACATTGGGCCTGTTCCCAAAGCCCGCGTAGAAGGGACTCTTGGTAGCAAACAGCTTTCGGATGTCTGTCAAGCAGGTGACCTTGAACACCTCTGGCTTCTTCTCAATCACCTCCCTGCAGCACAAGAGACATGGTCACAGTGGCATCAGCTGGCCAGGACTGTGGGCACCAAACCTGTCTGGGGCTCAGGGAAGGAAGGCAGAAGCTTCACTGTGAAGCTCCAGTAAGGTCAGGCAGCTCCCTCACTGCCTCCTGTGAAAGGCATCGTGCACCAAGGAGGGCAGAGCAGTTTAAGGCTGGGACATCCCTCAGGATCAAGCTGGGGAAGGGGGTGCTGTGCCCAGGGATACAGGAAGGGCAGGAAAAGACAGTACCTGTGGAAGGCAGACAAGAGGCTACTGGGGGAGAGCAGCATGGGGCCCATGGGGAGGCCACAGCCTTGCTCGTTCACCCATTTGAGGTAGCCTTTGGTGATATCAGCCATGCCAATAGCCCTGGCTGAGCAGTAGAGGAACTTGTAGCCATTCCTAGAGAGAACACAGGGAGCTGAGCTGTGGCCTGGGCAAGGCATTCTCTTGCTCCAGGGAGGAAGAGGTAGTCAAGTACCTGGCCTAAGACCAAATCTTATTCCAGTAAGCAAAGTGGTTCCACAAAGAACATGAATCCCTTATCTGGAAACCCAGACTAAGCCCAATCCCCACCTGTTTCATATTGGGAGTCCCTGTACCACCCTCCATGCTCATCCCAGCAACCACACACCCACCCAGCCCAGCTGCACCAGCACCACTGCTGCTCAGCACCCTCACACAGCACTGCCACCCCACAGCACTGCCTGGCAGTTGTGGAGGGCTGTACCCACACCTTGCTGACTCCCGGGCAGGGGACAGCTCAGCAGAGGTGGTACCAGGTGGACAGAGGCAGCCAAGGTGCTGGTCCAGTCCCTGCAATCCCCAGGAAAGCATCTCTCTCTGGGGCCAGAATGAGCCATCCACGGGCCCACAGTGCCTCTCAGTGGCCACAGGGGCCAGGGACCCAGCTAGAGGCTCCACAGGGACTCACTGCTGGTGTCACCTCTCACAGGTGAGTCCGCTGGGCTGTGGGAAGGATCACTGGGTGCCCAGAGAGCTACCAGCACCACAGTGCTGGGGACACCTGTGCCACCACTCCCAGGTGTGACATTAGGTGGTCTTGTCTCCTCTGTTGCTCAGCTATGTCTCCCCAGCAAAGCCTCCACTGACACACACTCCTTCCAGGGAAGGTAATGCCAGCATCTGCCCCCAGGAGACCCTCTGCTTTCACTCTTCAACACACAGGCAGTGCAGCCAGCATGAGCCACCACTGACAGCAGTTAGTGCAGCTATCTGGGCCTGCATCAGTGAGTAAGAAGCCCTGACTCTGAATCCATCAGCTTCCCACTTCCCCTCGGCCTCAGCTGATGCAATACCTACAGGTGGATTTTGTGGAAGAGTTTAACAATGCCACGGTGAGTCCAATCTTTACCCAGCTGCGGCAAGATGTGTCCAAGAGCATCCGACCTGAAAGGAAAGGAGGTCAGGTTAGTGTCATCCAACGTGGTGAGTGTCCAGTGGGGTTTGTGCTCCCTTTCTGCCTGCTTTTGTGAGCCTTTAGAGGAGACTTTCCCCTAACAGGGGAAAACAGGGACTTTGGGGCAGGAGAAAGGCCCTTTACTTGGTGATGGTGCCATCGATGTCGGAGATCACCACTTTCTCATTCCAGTTCCACAGGTAGATGGTGGCCTCGCAGCGGCACGTGCCCTGGTACTGAGTGGTCACGCTGAACGCCACCTCGTTGGGGCCATCCTGCAGATTCAACTTCCCCTGGGGCAGAGGGGCAGAAAAGGGTTACAGCAGCACCAATTCACACCACTCCATGGCTTGCCAGAGGCCAGACTGCCACCCAGCCAGGCCAGGGATCCCAAGGCTCTACAGGGTGGCCAACAAGGCAAAGTATCTCTGGATGTCCTATGAAAACACGAGGTCAGGGTTGTCTCACCCCTACACACACGGACAGTGAAGATGGAGAAATAAATACACACAATTTGTTCGGAGGAGAGCCGCAGGGATTTCTTGTAGGCTGGCAGAGGTTTCTGAGCAGAGGCTTCCATTGCCAACATGTCCCCAGGGTGGAGGAGCTGACTGTCACTGGATGACTTTTCCTCCTGCCTACACAAAGAAGGGAAGGGGTCAGCCAGAGTCCTAACAAAGCTTTTTACCCTCTTTTGTCAGGCAAACATGGGAATAACTCATGATGTAGGAGAAGAGACCAGGAGCATACAGACTCCTGAAGGTGACCAGGGAGGGAGGCACTCACCTCTGCTGAGCAGGGTCAGGCTGCAGCATTCCCACACTGGCTTACCCTTTCTTGTAGGTTGGCAGAGGTTTCTGAGCAGGGGCATCCATTGCCAACCTGTCCCCAAGGTGCTGGGGATCTTTGTCACTGGATGACTCCTCTTCCTCCTGCCTACACAAAGAAGGGAAGGGGTCAGCCAGTCTTTAAAAAGCTTTCTACCCTTTTATCAGGCAAACTTAGGAATAATGACTCACATAGGAGAAGAGACCAGGAGTATCCAGACTCCTGAAGATGACCTGGAGGGAGGCACTCACCTCTGCTGAGCACGGTCACACTGCTGTGTTCCCAAGCTGGCTTTCCCTGGACTCGGCTGCTGCTGCAGGCAGAGAGGGGCTTGGTGCTGGTTTTGGTTCATTTTCTTCACAGTGACTGCTAGGGGGCTGTGTTCTGGATTTGGGCTCAACACAGTGTTGATAACAGAGATGTTTCTGTTATTGCTGAGCCCTGCTTGCACAGAGCTAAGAGCAAGAGCAGGGGCTGCTTTGCTTTTCTTCCAGTTGGAACAGCAATGCCAAAAGAGGTATCACTGCAGTCTCTGCCTTCACAAGGACACTGCTGGTGGAAGAGAAAGCACAGCCTGGTGCTGTGGGGGGAAAGGGAGACCAGCAAGCACATGTGGTGCCCAGGGACATGGCATGATGGGCACATAACACAAGGTCTCACCACTAAAAGGTCCACATTACTGCATTACCAGATGTTGCTCTGCTGTTCAGGCATTAACAGACCAAAGGGGATAGGTAGCAACCTTAAGAAGTCACTGTGTCAAGTCCTGGATGTCCTCATAGCCATCCCCAGGACCCTGCTCCCACCCCTGCCAGTCAGCAGAATGATACCTGTCCCCTGGGGACATGGTTGTCATATCCACTGCTGCAAACATACCCCCTCTGTTGGAAATTCTCTGCTCCTCTCCTCTCTGGCTCTCCAGGAGAACCAATACCTTCTGTCTCTCTTGGGCATGTTCTCCTTCACCAATTCGTCGATGATGCTCTGTGAACATGGCAGAACATGGGATGAGGTCAGTCCTCAGCTCAGGCTCTGCTGAGAATCATAGCCAGGAAATGTGTTGTACCACTGACCTCAGGAATGTTCTTCTGGAAAGCCTGCAAGGCCAGGACTATGGGACCAGCCACTGCCCAGTTGTAGTACCTGGAAAAAGCAAGAGGGATGGGCACATCGCCATCCTGCAGCATGGCCAGGTCCCACAACTACTTGGGTACAATCACACTCTGGGATGGAGTACATTCCTACAGGAGGGTTTCCACAGGGACAAATGGACAAAAATGTCCATTGTGAGATGAAACAGCAAGAAGAGCAGGCCACTTACTTCTTGTTGATCATTATCACCAGGTTTGGGTCACTGATGAGCCTTGGATTCTCAGCAAACTGCTGGTAGGAAACCATGTGTTCCATGAACTTCTCTGGAGAGATAGAGGTGGTGTCATACCATTGGAGGACAGAAAGGATTTCAAGGCTGCAGATTCCCCCTCCCCTCCTACCTACCATGAGAGATCTGCCTGTTGTCCCTGAGGCCCCCACACAGTGACAAGGCAACTGTGGGCATTGAGTCAGAGTCTGTGGGGCTGTTGGCAGGCGAGGTGGATGGCAGCTGGATACACAGAGGGGTGCTGGGGTCTGTCACAGGCCTCAAACTCTGCTCTGTCTCGCTGTCAGCAAGGGAAGAAACAGTGGTGACATCAGAAAATAGCTTTAGCCATACCTCCATCCTTTGTGCCAGGGGAATTGGGACAACTCATACCTCCTGCGGATATAGACAGCCACCGGCTTGCTGTCCAGCTTGGAGAGGTCTTCCACATAAATGGCACTGGGACCCAAGTGAGAACTTTTGATGGATTCTCAATGCATAGACAGAAGAGAGAGAGCTTAGCTGAATCACCTTTCCCAGCATCTATTGAGAAAGCCAACAGCAGCATTTTCCTCAATCATGTCCATGTACCATACAAACAGGGCAGCCATTCTCCTACTGGAAAAACTGCCGTAAGTCAACGGCTACAGAAGTGCCTCAAGATACCTGCACTAGCATGATCCTTAAATACACTGTGAAGAGGGGCACATAAATGCTTCTCTGTGATATTCCCTGACTTGGTAAGCTCAGGATGAAGATATAAGTCATGCCAGGTGCTGTCAGACACTTGAAATTAAGGAATGGCCTGTACTGCTGAGAAATCTTCTAAGTATGCAAAAGCAGAGAAATCGAAGGAGGGACTTCAAGGAACATAAGGCAAGAAAGGCTTCCTGGGAGCTGGGTGGTCACTGAAAGGTGGACACCTAAAGGATCTCTTCAAAGCAAAGGAGCTGGTAGCACACGGAGAAGACAAAGCAAACACACCACACCTGGACGTCATGGAATTACATTGACGGAACAACCCAAGTGCTCATCTGAGTCAGAAACATCTGCAGGCTCAAACACCACTTCAAGCAGCATCAGTCACCCTCTCACCTTCCCTCTCCTGCCTCTCCAGCTGGGACTCGGGGCCTTCTGAGCCTGCCTGCCTTGGAGCAGTGGCTCCCTCAAAGGGGTCCACATCTGGCTGAACCTCTGGCATAACATTCACATCGTCCTTCTGTTTCTCTTGTGAGACTGAATGGGCCCCCAAAAATCTCTTTGCCCTGACAGCATGAAGGACATCCTTCAGCCTGGAGATGCTGTTCTCAGCCTCGGGTGCAAGTGTTGGCTCACTCACAGACACAGCCAAGGAACCCTGTGGTTCTGCTGGGCTTGAATCCCCTCCCAGCTGCTCAGAGGTGGCAACAAGAGGGGTTGTCTCATCCACTGGGACCAGTGTTGCAGAGTTGGTGGTTGCTGCAGGAGCAATGATATTTGTGGACTTGGCTGGCTTAACTTGCATCAATTTATTCACCTCAAGGAAAGCAGAAGAAAAGGTTTGAGGATGGGAAGTTGTCCAAAGCATCCCACAGAAGAGGACAACTTCCCTAAGGCTGCCTGGCCACAGCCTCCTCTACTTTCTGCAGGTCTTTTGGACATCCATTCCCAGCAAAAGAGCAAGAGCAGAGACTCACCTGAGGGAGCTTTCCCCAGATCCACTTCAGACGGGATTCAGCCTCCATAGCAAAACCTTTCTGTGGTTTGATTTCCAGTTCAGAATCACTTTTGGCAGAAGATTGATGGATCAGCATGGAGCTACAGGAAGAGAAGGTGATGTGGGACTTCACCTACACTACAGCTCCATGCTCTCCTATCAGTGCAAGGACATTTAGGACCAAGAACCCTGTAACATTCGTTTCCCATAAAGTCACTTCTACCCTATAAAACTGTCACTCCCAAAGGACCAAGACCTCCAGAAACTGAGGCCCAAGGAAGGAAAGTGCTATGCCAGCAGTTACCCAGAGCAGCTCATCAGCAGACAGCCCTGTGCACACAGGCTTCTCACACCTGTGACCCTGGCCACAAATGTCCCTTGTGATCTCTGAGCTCTCCTCCAGCCACACTATATCAGGCTAGGAAAACTCTCCTCTCCTGACTGCTCCACGTGACTTTTCCATACCTCCTTCCCTGCCGTGGGGCATATGCCCTGCTCTCACCAGAGCTGAGCAGAACACCTTGGCTCTGCCCATTACCTGTCCACTGCGAGCAGCTCCCCATCGGAGTGCGGGCGTACCTCTCGGGGCTGCAATGACCCAGTTTCTTCAGGGACATCAGCAGAGGATGAACATGCTGCATCACTGCAAAGGAGGAAAGAGAGGGAACTTGTGCTACTCTCAAGCAGCAGTCTCCTCTCCAGAAAGCTGGCAATACCCAGCTTCACCATTCCCCCTGGTTTTCTACTCCACAGGAGGCTGGGCTTCAACTTGCAAACACTTTCCCCCTGTTTCACAGTACTACTGGGTGTCACCAAATGAACCCACAGGCTTGACTACTGCTTCACTCTGCCCAGACCAAACAGCTCACCTTGGGGCTGGCAGCTCACATGGCTTCTTCATGGTCATGTCCCTTTTGGTCTCATCAGAGCTGTCAGAATCCCAGTCCAACACCATCTCCTTCTTGGGCCTTTTCTTGTGTCGCCTCCTCTTGCACAGGATCACTCTAGTACTGGTGACCTCCAGCCCACAGGAGGGTTGAATAGCAGAATCTGAGCTCTGCTCCTTGCAGATGGGGGATGTGCAGAGGTAGGAGGGGATGCTGCCCTGGAACAGGGATGAGGAAGAGCCCATCAGCTCCCTTCAGCACACTCCTTTTCAGCCTAGCAGCTCCTTGCTGTCTATGGAGCATACTATGGAACAATACAACCAACACCACTGAGCCCTCAGCTCAGGGGTGGTTTTTTGGCTTGGCCTAAAAGGAATGAATTTGTACCTACAACATGTGAATAAAAGAACATTAAGGTGATCCAGCCAGAAGCTCAAGACATCTTTAACACAGGCAAGGAGAAACAGGCAGGAGATGGCACCACAAGACCAGAATTACAAAGGCTGCAAACGGGATTTGACTCCAGAGCCCTTTCCTACTTTCAAATCCAGCCCAAGCCAGTGGTGACCACAAGTCTGCCTTAGAGAAGAGCTGGCAGGATTTCTGGAAGCCACAACTATTCTAATCCCAATTCCCATTGAAGAGGGCAGCCTGCAACAGCATCTGTCTCATTCTCATCCCTGTCACAAGATCCCCCAAGGGGTCAAACTCCAAGATATCCACCTGTCTGGCCAGCAGCCATGCCCATTGATGGAGACCAGTCTGGGATGCAGATATTTGGTCTAATACTCCCTCAGGGTGCTCCATCACGTGGGTTGCAAGGTCCTTTGAGCAGGAACCTTTCCAGACACAGAAAACATCAGACAGGACAATGGAGTCACTCTGGGAAAGAGCAACATTCCAAACCTGGTCATTCCACATCAACCCTGCACTTTCAGGTAGTCACACCGGGACACAGACATGCAGCACCACCTTATAACCAACCTCAAGCTGCTCTGACTCCTCAACAAAGAAGGCCTCTCCATTGTCTCCCAGCTTCATGTGCAGATCCACAGGCTCTCCATTGATTTCAATGTCAACCTAGCAAGGAACAGAAGCAGCCTGTCCATCTGAACCCCCCTCATCCACTGGAGCACAGGGGCACTTCCAGGTGGAGGGGATGGGTTGAAGTTCCTCACAGGGCTGACAGCCACCCAGCCTTTAAGGCAAGGGACCTCTCCCAATTTTCCTGGAGAGCACATTCCTCCCTGGAAATGGATGGGCTCCATTTGGGGGCATCCCCTCAAAAACTTGGCAAGCATTCCTTTCACTGGGCTCACATTTCCCTCAAATGAAGTAGTTCCATAACCCGTGGGTTACAGAAGATCCTGGGTCTGGAGACACTGGAAAGGAAGGGCAGTGCCAGGGCAGGCACCACTTACCACCTTCTCCTTGGAGCGCAGCACTCCCAGCTTCCCAAAGCGCACATGGAACGGGGAGCACTTGAAGGAGTTGTCGGGCTGCCTCACCACCACCACATCGATGCAGCCCGACAGCGTGGCCGTGTTCAGATCCTGGTACAGCTCCTTCATCGTGCCCAAGATGCTCTCAGCCAGCTGCCCCACAAAGTTCATGGTTTGAGACTGCAAGTGAGAGACAGGAATAGAACCAGGTAGGGGGAGAGAACTCCAGCAACAAAAGGCAGTGTGAGTTTACTGTAGGAGAGTCATGTCATGGCTGCAACACAGCCCCATCATGGGGACAGGTAAGCCTCTAGAGAAACTGAGGCAAACACCTGAGGGCCTTGATGAAGATCAGCCAGGGCCTCTGTGGGCACCAGAAAACAGGACAGAAGCCAGAGCACAAGTTATTGCATCCAGCTTGGAGGAGGGATGTCCTTGGCATTGGGAAACACCATCATATTTGCTCCTTGAGAGGGCAGATACAACCTCACAGCAACACCATACAGGCAAGCTGTCAACATCCCATTCAAACAAGAATTGAGCTGGCAGGGGACCTCCTGTCCTGCACTGTCCTTAGAAATTCCCAAACAACTCATGGCAGAGACGTAGGAAGTCCAAGCTGCTCCATACACCACACACTCACTTTGAATAAAGTCCACACCTAACATTTCTCACTCAGAGGGAAAGGCATCCCTCTTAGGCATTGCAGAATTGGCCACATATGGCTTCTGTACAACCCAGAACTCTTGTGCTGGGCAGCACAGCCAGGTGATGGTGTGGTGTCCCCAGGGGCTCTCAGCAGAGCCCCCAGTGCACACTCAACCCAAAGGGTGGCTGGGGGGAGTAGGTTCCTTACCCAAAGGGACGACAACAGGCACGTACCATGCAACAAGCCCTCTGCCCCAGCAGGGACCCAGCCTCTCCGACCTGTTTTGCATAAGCTCAGCCCTGTCCCATTCCCAGATGTCCCTCCTGGAAGGCAGTGTGAGTGGGCAGACATGCTTCCTGCTCCATGCCCTGTCCCCCACCTCTCCCTGGCAGCCAGGAGTAAGCCCAAATCACAGATCCTCTCTGGAGAATGACAGCAGGGAAGTGCTAGCCAGCTCCCGAAGCTTCGGTGGCTCCATCAGCTCTGCTGTGAGCGGGGCCCGGCTCACGGGGCTGCTCACCAACCTGCTGAGCCCAGCTTTCCCAGGCACTGCTGCCGGGGTGGGCAGCCCTCCAGCTGCCTTCCCTGCTGTGCTGCAGAGCCTGGCAGCAAACAGGAGACAGCTCCTCTCTGCACATGGGGGCAGTTTTGGAGAGGAGGAATGATCAGACTGACCCTGATGCTCCCCGGGCAGCACTGATGAGCTTCCAGTTGAGGTATACACTGACACAGACCTGAAAAGCGCACAGGGAGAGTCCTGGGCAGAGAAATCCTGTCGGATTTGTGATGGGGGCTTGGAAATTATCCCCAGGTATGATGTACTAAGCACTACCTTCACGGTGAATGCGGGGTGCAAGAGCTCAACATAACACTGCAGCCACACAGCAAAACAAACGCCAGGGCCATGTCACCTCTGCAGAGCCACTGTCCCCCCTTGCCTCAATGGGCAGCTGTCCCCTCCCCAGGCATCTCATTTCTGGGGACTGCATGGCTATGGTACAGTTTCCAGCTCACCGAATTTAATTCCCTGTGGGCCTCACCTGGAGGAAGGCAGGGAATGGAGAGAAAGGCTCTTCCCTGCAGGCCTCAGCCCCACCACGGATGGAGCAGGCCCGTTATGGAGGTGAAGGGTAGGTTATGGTGTGAAGAGAGATTAATAGGCAGACAGGGCAAGAGAAATGGTCTTCGAGTCATAGCCAATAAATAAACCCTCTAAAGGAATGGGGCCTCTCCAGCCCTCAGCCCCCCAACCAGCCAGGATCACAGCCCTCCGCCATGCAGCTCCTCTGGAGGATGAAGGGGACAGTCCTCCCCTGCAAACAGCTCACATCAACCTCCACACCTAGAGAGCCGCCCGAAATAAGCCAGGTGCTTTGCTGACAGCAGCCTGCTTTGCTCCCGGGCCACCCTGCCAGCAGCACTCCCCGCAAATATCCACACCCGCGCTGCCATGCATCGCCCGCCGCAAACCAACGGGACCGGCCCCGTTACCCGGGCAGCTCGGCATCTCCTCGACTTCGGGGCAAAACTAAACCCCAGGGCTTGCTCTGCCGGCAGCAGCACTCACCCTCAGCTCCTCCTCTCCCTGCTGCTTCCTTAGTCTCCCCAGAGCGAGGGGAGGGCGCGTCCCCGTCCCCGTCCCCCAGGCAGCCCCGGGCTGCGGTCCCCGCTCCGGCCGAGCCCCTGAGGGCCCGGGCAGGCCGGCGGTGGCTCCGGGCCGGCCTGCGGCTCGTCCCACAGCCCTTTGCCCCCGCAGCCCCGGCCACAGCTGCCTTGTGCCCGTGGAGAAACTTCCTCCTCCAGCCCACCGTCCTGCAAGGACACGGTGAAGTCGTAATGAGACGTAAAAGGGTGGCCAAAGCCCAGGGGCTCCTCTGCCCTGCATCGTCTCCATGGGAGATGGGAAAAGAGGGCACAGTGAAAGGAAAGCACATAAAAGCAGACAGTTTAAGAAAATTGATGGTCTCCAGATCTCAGAGAGCCTGAGAGTGGTGGGAAGTGAAGTGGGAATAGCTGGGTGGACTCACCAGGTGAGGTGGTGGGTTTTTTGTGGCCCCCAACAAGTGCATTGAGTCCCACCACATTATAACTGCAGGGCAGGGATGTGGCTGGTGTGGGCTCTGTCCTGTATTCACCTGAATTCTGTGCTGGTGATGCCTCAGCAGCCTCTGTGCTGGGTTTGGGAGTGATGGGGATTGAGTGGTGGCACTTTAGGGACGGCGGCTCTCCAATACACGGAGCTGACATTATGCTGTGAGGGGCAGGGAAGCACCGAAGCTGGAGGGTGGCTGCTTAGGACATCTTTAGTCCCTGAGAAGAAGGATCCAAAGCTTATTGGTCCCAGCTGATGGGTTAATCTGCAGAAATGCCACAGCTCATTCCCAGGCAAGACCTGTTAGCACCCAGTGCCTCACTTTCCTCAGCTATGCTGATGGCAGTTGGAGGCACAGAGATCCCACTGTGCCTGTCCAGTGCCAGGCATGGCCTGGGTACAAGATCCCAGTCCCAACACAGGAACCCTCCTGAAGGCTGTGACAAATCTGACGAGGAATTAAGCTTATTTTCCAGCAGCTCAGTCTCCTGAGAGCTCTGCCCCTCGGAGAAATGGCACTGAAAGCAGCTATTGTGGGTGGCTCGGCATGGGTGCGGTCCCTGAGGAGGGTGGGCTGGCTCTGCAGGGTGGGAAGTTGCCACCAAACCCCACAGCCCATGGCCAGGTCACTGGGCACTTCTGCCCAGCAGGGAAGGAATTGATGGGACCTCCATCAAGACATCTTGGGTGTGACATTCCAGGTGATGTCCTTAGACTGGTGCTTGCTGATGCCACTGGAGTGGAGCTGTATCCTGCAAGCCCTGAGGGTGTAACAAAAACCCCAGGGCTGGAACACAAAAGCAAGGACAGATCTGGCCTGCAGATGGCTGGTAACTGGTAAAAAATGCTGCAGAGGACATTCAACAAAGGATATTCAAGTGCAGGACACCATTTCTTCCTCAGGCAGCTGAGTGCATCCGCAGATGAACTTGGAGAAGGAACAAAATGCCAGCAGGAGCAAGCAGGCAGCTCAGCCTTGCTGTGGCCCCAAGCCCCCATCCTCTGGACACAGGGATGAGCTCCTGGCACTTGGGCACCCTGCAGAAGAGCAGACCATATCACTTACCACCAAGGCTCCTTGCCCAGCTGGTTTTCTCCACCAATCCATACCCCTGGTTCCTGACACACCAACTTTTACTTGTGCCCCCATGCCCCTGCAGCAGATCCTCAGCTGTGCCATGGCTGTTCTGAGTGAGGGCTGTTCCTATCTGCATTCTTCCCTGCAATTCAGGCTTTTATTTCACTCTCCTTCTTTCTCCTCCAAAAAGCTTAGAGCACTTTTAATTGCTGTGGTAATTTTTAGCAATGCCATAAAATCATCCTTGGTTCCTGCCAGCTGCTTTTCATACTCCCTCTTACTCCCCTTTCCTTTTTTTTTTGGAAGGTGAGACTTGCAGATCCATCCCTCCTTGCTTGTAATCCTGCACCCCCCCCAATTTCTCTGTGAATCTTGTGCATCCTCCCCCAGGAGCTGCTCCAACAGGGAGAGGTGTCCTCCCCCTTTTGGGAACTCCACAACCCACAGATGTTTGCAACGAACCTTTGCATAACAAGACGGATTTTTTTATTAGTCAATTGAGATGCAATATTTTCAGCTCCTAGCATTTAAAAAAGCTCACAGGCATATCCAACCTGGCAGCTTTTGTCCTGCACCCCAACACTCCCCATCCTTCGTGGATGGCAGCCTTTACCTCTAATGGGGCACCTCTGCCTTGTGGGCTCCCCAAACCTCCACTGACTGTCATGCTGAAAGCCCTACATCCTGAGATCCTGGGCTTCTCTAGAAAAACTCCATCCATCCATCCATCCATCCATCCATCCATCCATCCATCCATCCATCCACTTGCCAGTTGGGAGCACACACAAACTGCCCAGGAGCTTCCTAAATTTTCCTCTCTCCCAAAAAGCAAGTCATGTCTTCAGTCACAGGGTGGGAGAGTGGACAAGCTGTGTCAGAAAGGTGGGCTTTTTCTTCTCCCTCTTCACATTTTGACAGTTGCTGCAGCCCAGCCAGGCCACAGCCAATTCTCCAGCTGCCTCCAAGGTGGGGGCTCAGGAGGGGTTTGCCTCCTCCCTTGAAATACACTTTCTCTGGGATTTTCCCAGCTGTTTGATTTAATATTTGAGCTGCCTGGGATGCATCTCCTTGGATCCTGCCTTGCCCCATGCCTCTTCATGGGCTTGAAATGTCTGCAGGGTGGTCAGACAATAGAGCAGTGAGGAAGGCTGGAGAAGCTGGCCAACCCACCTGCCTTCATGCTGGCTGAGACCAGACACAGCTCAGCTCCCCAGAGATGCTGCAGAGGACAGGAGGGGAACCAAGTTGACTAAAAAAGGGTCTTACTTTGCTTTTCAGACAAGCAAAGCTGGGGCTGGAACAGGAGAGGTCCCTCCAGCCGGGGACACCGGTACTGTTTGATGGCTGGAAGCCCACACTGCAAACTCCTGCAGCATCTGAATCCTCTTTTCACCCCGGAGCCAGGAAGCTGTGTTCTCCTGTTCCTTTTCCCAAACAGAAGGATGCTCCAGAACCTCACTGTTCTGTAGCACAATCCTCTGACGCCCACTAGCCTGGCTCCTTTCTCCCTGGGTCTGCTCTGTCTTTACCTTCCCCAGTGTCCCTTTTTCATGGGCTTTTCCTGACATGCTGACAAAATCCAGGCAGGCTGGGGCACGGCTGTAAGGATGCCTTTTCCTGAATGCTGTGCAGGCACCACATGTCTGGTGAGGGATGGCCAGAGCTGTCAGGCTGGGTGACAGCAGTCAATCAACCCATCAGGTCCAAGGTCCTTGTGCTGGGCAGCTCCCTGGAGCAGCTGCCTGCTGCTGGCAGGGCTGTCATCCCTGACTGACATTCCTCTGCCGTGGCCCTCTCCGGGGAATCCCTGCCAGACGCTGGGATGTGAAAGGGCTTTCTCATTATCATGGCCCCTTCTTTCCCAGCAGGGAGAATCAGCGTTTTAAGTGGAGGGGGAGCTTTGGGAAGGTTGGCAGAGCTTCCTGACCCTCAGCTGACTGGGCTGGGGCTCCCATTTCCTTTCCTGGATCAACAAAGAGCTCCAGAGGCTTGTGAAAGGAGTGATTCAGCAAAACAGGATGAGAGGAGAGGCAGAAACACCAAGTCAGCACAGCTGGATGGGGTCAGATTCTCATCCTGTGAGAGCCATGGGCAGCAAGGCTCAGGTGTCCTACTCCCTCAGGCATAGGGACAACTCCTGAAAGTCCAGCTATTCTGCATACCAGCCCTGGATTCAGGAATACAACAGGAAAACAGCGTTGTTGGTTTTGGTTTTTTTCTTTCTCATTCCCAGAAAGATCAAGTCAGACTGGCCTGGCATGCGATGGAGTGGGTGGGAAAGCCATTTTGCCTGAAGAGGAGGAAATACCACCCTCAGTTCCCAATCACAAGCATTGAAAAAGCTGAATTACAGCCGCAGGACTGGTTGAAACCACCCATTCTGGTTTAAAAACATGCTCTGCTGATTTGGCTCCTAGTTTCTGACCTGTTGGAAGTTCACATTTCTTCTGTAAACACAAAGGGTTCAAGCTGACTCAAAAAAAACCCCCCAAAACCCAGAAAGCTGCAATTCTCACACAATTGTGTGGCTCCAAGAGCCAGGGCTTGCAGAGAAATCCAGCAATACCCTCAAACCTGGAGAGCTGAGAGTCCTGAGCAAAACATGGGCTGGAAAAATTAAGTCTCTGAACTGAAAGCCCTCTGCTTTTGTGTCCCAGGACATGCACTCTAAAGCCAATAGCTTCAGATAAGTGATGTATTTACATCAATGTAACTGTGAGCAGAGTCTGACCACCAGCTCAGAATCCGGGAAAAGTCGGATAACGTCCCACATTTAGGCAGCTGGAAAATCTTTTATCTTTTGTCCAAAGCTGGTGTCTGATTTCAAGGCAAGATCTTTCCAATACACACTTTATTTAAAGGAAATAGTTGGTGCTCGGTTCCATTCCTGAGCTGCTCACAGCAGGCTGGGAGTGACGCTGCCAAAGCCTTGGGGTGCAGCAGTTTGGGTACCCCAAGCACCTCTCCAGGCCGGGAACTGCCGGGGGGCCAGACAGCAAGCGCAGGGACCCCTGAGCCCCCCGCCCGCAGCAGCCTCCCTCCCTCTCTCCCTCCCCGGGTGGGACAGTCCCGGGGGACAGCGGCTGGGAAAGGGAAGGGGCTGGGGGCTTCCAGCCACCCAACCATCCACGCCGGCTCCACCGCGTCGGACGCCGTGCAGGGCTGCCCGCCCCGGGCCGCCCGCGGTTCTTGACAACGCTGATGGAGATCGCGGACCGACCGGACTCGTCTCCCTCCCCCGGTTCCACCGGAGCCCAGCGCCGCCGGGCCGGCTCTGCTCCCCGCGGGGAGCGGCAGAGGCGGCGGGGACAGCGGGGTGCGGTGTGCACCGCTCCGTGCCCGGTCCCCGGCGGTGCCCGCACGCTCCTCATCACCCTCCCCGTGTTCCGTGCTGCTGCTTTCCGGTACGCGCACCCCACGGGCGCTCGGGGGGCTGCTACGAGCACTCGGGGTAAAGCCCCGGTGCAGGCGCTCGCCGCACTCCCCGGTGCCCAGTCCAGATCCCTGTCCCGGTGCCCTGTGCCGATCCCAGTCTCGGTGCCCTGTCCCAATCCCAGATCCCAGTCCCCGTGCCCGGTCCAGATCCCGGACCCCAGTCCCGGGGACCAATCCTAGTCCCGGTCCAGATCCCAGTCCCCGTGCCCGGTCCAGATCCCGGACCCCAGTCCCGGGGACCAATCCTAGTCCCGGTCCAGATCCCAGTCCCCGTGCCCGGTCCAGATCCCGGACCCCAGTCCCGGTGACCAATCCCGGTCCCGGTCCCGATCCCAGTCTCGGTGCCCAGTGGCGATCCCTATCCAGATCCCAGTCTCGGTGCCCTGTCCCAATCCCAGATCCCAGTCCCCGTGCCCGGCCCCGGTCCAGATCCCGGACCCCAGTCCCGGTGACCAATCCCGGTCCAGATCCCAGTCCCCGTGCCCGGTCC
>VWYO01014404.1:147038-172686 GCA_013400275.1 Rhadina sibilatrix | reverse complement strand
AAAAAAAAAAAAAAAAAAAAAAAAAAAAAAAAAAAAAGGACCTTGCAGGCAAAAAAATAAAAAAAAAACAAAAACCACCCAACATTTTTCATGTGTTCATGTTGTAAAATTTGCCCATTAATTTGGATGAATCAGGTTTTGCTTCCATTTCTAGACAATTCTGTCTGCCCTTTTTGTACAAACAAGCATTGTTAAGCTCTGGGCATTTTTTGAGGGAAAAAAAAAAAAAAAAAAAAGACATTTAGGTTCAGCGAAGAAATGCCAGAATCCTTGTTTTGTGTAACTCTCCCCAGGCTGAGCCCCAGCCAGGTCCCTGCAGGAGCTGGGACTGGGACCCAGCTGGCACTTTGCTCGGGCTGGCCCCGTTCATGGTGTGGAGAGCAAACTCGGAGGATGGGGCTGTTCCTCTGGTCCATCTTAAAAGGAGAATTTAAGGAGAAGAAAAGGCAGGAGGGTTTCTGAGCATCAGATGGGGTAATAAAGGAGGATGTGCAGCCTCTGGGACAGGGCTCAGCTCTGTCTCTGCCCTGGGTCCCACTCACGGGGCCCTTTGTGGCCACTGCTGAGCTGAGCTGTGTCTGGGCTCTGCAAGAGCCTGGTATTTCTCAATGGCACAAACATCCAGCTTGTCCTCCCACGTGTTTGCCTCACAATTATCAGTGCTTTTCCTTTAATGAAGGGATTTTTTCATGGGAAAACTGGCTTTAAAATCACACTAGTGTCCAGAAGGGTTCTGGCTGCTGAGCATCCTGCCTCCAAGGAGGGGGAACACGGTGCTGTGCTCCATTTCCAGGTTTGGTTTGGATCATCATACATTGTTCTTAAGTAGCCATTTACTCTCCTTCTCATCTCTCTGGCAAGAGAATAATACATTAAAAGAGGAAGGTGATTATAATCCTGTAAAAACTGTCAGAGAAATTTGGCAGTGGTTGCAGCCTGTGAGTGTAATACATAATATTATATTCATTTTTTAAATGATTAGATTTCAGGCTGACAGTTTAAATGACATGTCACCTTAAAAAAGATATTATGGACAGTGTAAAGACTGCCAGGGTGGTTTTTCTTTGCTAACTGTGGAGTTTTCAAGGTCTGTGCACCCCCCCCCAAAAATAGGAACCTTTGCCTTTTAGCAATCTGCATGTGGAAGCTGAGAGCAATGAGGTCCCTTGTATTAATAATTTGTATTATAATAGCATTGTCACTGCTGGCTCCCAGGCTTTTTTTATCCCTGAGTTAATGGCAGGGCTGCCTGTCAAAGGGATTTTTTGTTGGAAAAAACCTTATTTTTGCTTTTGTTGTCTCTTTGCTCCCACAAAACTGTGTGTGAACGGCACCAGTAACTACAGCTGGGAGAGGCTGGAGATCAGGGCAGAGGAGCTGTTCAGCCATGTTATTGAATGTATTGACAGTTTAAATATGGTATTCAGCATGGAAAGCAGATCCCGGGGGACTGACAGAGTTCCCCATCCCAGAATATCCCAGCTCACAGCAGGAGCTGAAGCTAAAGATGCCAAAACCTCCAGGCAGTGCAGGAACGGAGTCGCAGCTTCCCACGTCCTGCTGTAGGCCTGAGATTTTTGGATGAAAGGGAAACCAGTGCTCTTCTGTTTCCTATAACTGGGTGATCACATGGATGATCAGAGCCTCGTCAGGTCCTTGAATAAAGCATGGAACAAAGTGATGATTGCTGCTCTCAAATAATAGTTAAATGTAGCTCTTTGTGTCCCCTGTGGTCCTCAGAGCATCCTTTGGGCAGTGGGATGAAAACGAAAGGAGTGGGAGTCTGTTGTTTCCTTTTCTTGGATGAGAAGCTGACTATCATTTGCTGACTTTTAATGCTCCATGTTGTAGAGACCTGTTTGGTTGTTTTTAAGCCCAACCTGAACAGGATTTGAAATTTTTAAAAGTCCGCAATAGGAATTTTTAGCGCCATGGGAATATTCCATAAGGAATATTGGAATATTTCCTTCTCTTTGCAATGGAAAAACTTGTTCCTGTAGATGTGGATTGCACCACAATCTGCTTGTAAATTCTTGGGGGTTGGGCACAAAACTCAGCTGAAAATAAACATCAGCATCAGGAGAAGTATAGTGCAGAAGGATGGGGGAAAGTGTCTGGGTCTGGCAGGAGAGAGGAGAAGAGTTTGGCTGGAGGAGATCCAGAGAGTTCTAAGGAGATTGACTGGAGGTCTAGAAATCCCTGGTCTGAACAAACCCGAGCTGTTTGGCTCTAGATGGGAGAAGTGCAAGGCAGGAAATATATCTTCAGGTGACTAAAAGGGAAGGGGGCTTGTTGCTCTCTGTGTGCACAGTGGGAAGAGCAAGAGGTCACAGTCCTAAAATTGTAGGGAAAAAAAATTCAGATTAAGTATTGGGTAAAATTAGGGCAGCACTTTCCCTGAAAGTAACAACAGGATTTGAAGGTCTGAAGAGCTTGTGGAGCATCAGTTGTCAGAGGTTAAAACAGCTTGGAAGTATCTTTCTGGTATTTCTTGATGGCCATTGTGGCATGAGGAAGAGGCAGTTTATTCCCCAAGATCTGTTGTCTTGCTGTTCTCCTGTGCTCCCTTCCCTGCTGGCCTGGAGTGGTGAGGCTGGAGAGGGTTGTTTTTGGTCTAAAATAAAGCAAGAGATGAGAAATTACGTTCTGTGGCTCAAATTTTCAGGCATTTAAAAAGATTGAAGTGACTAAACATAATGCAAGTTTGCATGCCTCCCTACAAAAGCAGATGTTGTCTAGAAATATTTTATGCTCTTTGGTCCTGAAATTGAATGTTATGGACATTAAATTGTACAACTTGCCTCTCTCAGTGGTGAAGCTTTTCCAGGACGCTGGTTCACTTGAGTTGGAAGAGACAGAGGGGGGAGTGAATGATGTTGCCTTTAGTGCAGCTATTTCTTTTTAAAGAAATGTCAGTGAAGTCGAGTTCCCAGCTCTGTAAATACTGGAGAAATAAAAACACTTTCGAGATCCTGAGTGGTAACTTGTCAGTCCTTTAATTGTACCTTAGGAATGGTAACTTTTTAAAATCAGTGTGTTCCCCAAGCAGCAGAGTCTCTGCTGGGCAGGGTCAGAAGGTCTCATGTGTCTGAGAAGTTTCCTTCAGGTCCATGTGGACTCCTCAGGAAGGTGCCAATCTCTGCCAAAGCTGGGATCTTGCAAAGTGCCTTCACAGCTCAGCTATTTCCTAGTTCTGAGAACAACAAGAAAAAGTGAGGCATTCCTCAAAGCATCCCCTTTGGAGACTGGTGGGCAGGGGAATTGTTTTTGTCTTTTTCTGTATCATTTTGTTTTTCCTCAGCCCAGTCTCCATCTGGAAAGAGAGGCTGAGCTTGAGGCTGCTGTATCTGCTTGTGTGAGTCTCAGGTTGAACCAGGCTTTGCTCTGCAAGGAGGCTTTATTCTGGGACAGCCTAGTTCCCTTTTCAGCCGTGTAAAAAAAAAAATCCCCAAAAGAGAAGAAGAAGATCTGTTAAAATCCCAAAAGAGAGCTAACAACTGTTAAAAAATAAATCTGAGGCGGGTTTGTCAGGTAAAAAGAAAACAGAATAAATTCTATTTTTGAGCCTTTGCAGAGGATTTGATTTTAAAATGTTCCATCTGTCAGTGGATCTGACACAGGGGTGCTGCCGGGGGGCTGGAGTTTCTCTCTCCCCTTTCACAAGCCCAGTGGTTCAGACATTGCAGTGTTAAACCTCCAGGTATAGTAAGATGGCTTGCTGCTTGTGTTGAATTTGCTGTTTGGGGAAGATATTCTCCGTTCTGGAACTGCTTGCAGGTTTTGAGCTGCTCAGTCACGCCTTGGGAAGGCGTAAGGACAGCAGTAGGATGGTAATGATGGCTGTGGTTCTGGCAGCCAGTGCAAATAACTGAGACAGAAGGACCTCAGTGTATCTTGGCTCTTGGCTGCTGGGATTTTAATATCTGAAAGAAGTTAGGGAGAAAAGCATGCCTCGGTTGTCCTTGTTGCTGTTCCAGTTTCAGTGATAAGCAGCTGAGCTGTTTGCATGTTCTGCTCCGAGGAAAGCCCAGTCCCTGCCCCCTCGCCCCAGCTCCCTCTGGGTTATGCTTCTTGGAGCAGCAATTCCTGGGACTTCAAGGAGGAGCTGCCAGGGTAGTCGTGGCTCATGGTGCCAAATTTGCAGGGGCTTTACTCCATAT
Source organism: Rhadina sibilatrix (assembly GCA_013400275.1). Taxonomy (NCBI): domain Eukaryota; kingdom Metazoa; phylum Chordata; class Aves; order Passeriformes; family Phylloscopidae; genus Rhadina; species Rhadina sibilatrix. Next base: position 168,526 of record VWYO01014404.1, on the reverse strand, counting down.
TTCAGAAGAAGGTTTTGGGAGGCTCAGATTTATCTCTGCCTCCAGCTTAAGTTTCTATTTAAGCCACCTTTAATTTCCAGAAGCGCGAAGCTGCTCTGACTGCTGTGATCGAGGTCACTCTTTAATTTAGGTACTCCAAGGAATGCAAAATCTTGTTTGGTAAAGTCTTAGGCACATGCTGGATCCCTAAAGGAGTGTGTGAAGGATATTAAATGCACCATGGCAGGAGGAGGAGGAATGGCAGATAAGCAGTGGGGCTGTTATCGCTCTGTTTGGGAGGTGCTGGGGTTGTGCAAGCCCATATAGGACATTTACACAAATTGCTGGAATAAAAACCCACTCCATCAGCAGTCTAGTATTTGTTTCTTATTATATGTTAATTTTTTTCTGGCATAGCAAAGGTTGTCACCTGTTATGTCAAGGTCTCGGCATTCAATGCTGGGATCTTTCCAAGTGTGCTGAAACCTCATTGGTTAGGGGTAAGCCTTCCCTTCTTTTTAGGGGAGGAAAAAAAGAAAAGCGAGAAAAAAGAAAAAGCTGTGGCATCTAGCAGGCATTTCAAGCATTTTTTTCTTGTTCTCTCAAGTCTTGTGATTTGCCAGACTTAGGCCTCCTGATTTTTCTCCCCTACCCCTGGTTCTGGACTTGATTGGCTTTTTCTGTGAATTATATTGGGAAAAAAACATACAGCAAATAATGTATAACAAAAACATAGAGCAGCCAGCACTGCAGGTCTGGGGAAAGCTTTCTCCAAGCATGGCTCTGCAACAGGGACACCCGGGACACCTGAGTGTTCAGTGAGGGAAAACCTTTGTGCCCTTCTACCCTTGTCCAATTGCTTTGCCTTTTTTAAAATTATTGTTCTCTTTTCTTTTTAAATCCTACTGAGTTTGGTCTGTGAAATTATACCCAGAGTGGAAATTTCTTGTCTGCAGGATGTTGGATGGGTTTGGGGAGCCCTTTGCTGTGTTGTAATGCATCTGTGCCAGTTATTTAGTGAAACCTCTCTATGCCACTTACTTATTTAATCCAAGAAACTCAACATTTGTGTGCAAAGCATATGGTCAGCAGGATCCTACCTGAGAAGCAGTTCAGTGGGGCTCTGGCAGGGAATTTTAGGGGCTGGAGCTGGCTGAAGCACAGGGACACTTCACAGGATCATACAATCACAGAATGGTTTGGGTTGGAAGGGACCTCAAGGATCACAGAGTTCCAGCCCTCATGCCATTGGGCATGGGACACTTGGGACATGCTGCTGGGAGGGGAGGACCTGTCACTGCTCGGGCAGGAACAACAAACAAGCCTAAATTTTCCTTTACTTGGGCAATCACAACCTAATTTTCCCGGTTTTCACCCTTGTTCCAAGCTCTGGCTCACCTTTCTCCAGGGTGACTCTTTGTTTTTCAGTATGCTATTTTTTCCCCTGGTCTGAACTTAATCCCAGAAACCCACTTGGCTGGTTATCTCTTCAGACAGTAAAGTTTAGAAATTAGGAAATACGTGGAGCTGGCTCTGCTGCTTCTCCAGCAGTGAGGGAACAGGGATTGGATGGCAGTGGGGGGAAATGAAGGGGAGAAAGGAAAGCCACAGCTACAAGCAGAGCTGCATGTTATATTTAGCTGCTGCTGCTGTGGTGGTGGCAGGCAGGGTGCTGTGGTTGCTGCTCTAAATATGTTCTGGCCAGTTGAGGTTTCCAGTCCTGTAATGGACCAAATCCACAGGGAGCTGGGCAGCAGTGTCACTGGTTTGCAGCACACTGCAGCTGGGAGATTGTTTTCACTGGGTTGAGGGCTTGGTGATTAATTCAGCAAACTTGCTTAACTTCTGATAAATAATGTCTTTATTATTTGAGAGGGAGGGAAAAAAAACCCCAAAGATGGATGTTTAGGGTTCTTCAGTGGGGATGTACTTTGGGAGCATGGCAGGGTGGACACCTCGAACTGAGCAGTGTTTTATTTTTGCTTTTAGCCTTTGCTAACCAAGGGCTGCCTTCTCCTTCAGGGGTGCAGCAGTAATTTTTGGTGTATTTCTTCTCTTCCAGCCCTGAATCCTGATGCTGCTGAGGCAACTTCAGGCACTTTAAAGATGTGGGTGAGCACAGAGGAGGGGCAGGAGAACGACAGGCTCAGGACGTGGTCCCTGGTGCAGGTAGGACGCCGCTGTCACCTCGGGCACTGTGTGTGATGTGGACCTTGCTGTCCTGTGCAGCCTGGGCAGGGAAATGTGGTGTGTTCCAGTGTATCACAGAGCTCTCTGTGCAGGCTGGTGGAGCCTGATGGCTGAAGGAAGTGATCATGCAGGGATTGGCTCTGTTGCCCTGAGAACAGGGCTTGCTCTGTGGTCAGATCAAGCCTGGCTTATGCTTCCAGGTGTCCCTGAGAAGAAGGCAATTTCTATTTTCTTTGCTTTTGGATATCACTCCTTGAACGAAACAGAGTTCAGATAGCCTGTGTGTTTGTACTTTTCTTCTGGCTGGCTCCTCTGTGTGCTAGTTGCTGATTTACTTTATTTCCATATAACTCAGTAAATATCCATCTGTCCCATGGTGTGGATGAGGGGTCAGGAGAGCGATGCTTTTTTCCCTTTGGCTTCTGTGGATGGAAGAAGTGTGCTTGGAAATAACACTCCAGTTTTCCATTGCACCGTTCCAGGCTTTTGAAGAAGAAATTGGGTCTCCTAGCAGAGCCAAGCCCTTTTATTTGTACAAAAAGTAAGCTCCATGGTTGAACATTAGTGAGCAGCCTGCTGGGGAATTTGTTCACCCAATTCATGGCTGTGTGTGTCATGAATGACAGTGTCCCCTTGGAAATGGGGATTTTCAAACCCTAGAGTGGTTCCTACACAGCCTGTGCCACATCTGGAGACTGCTTGTTTCTAGACTTTATTAAATAATCAGCGTTGGGAGTACAGTGACTGGACTGATGCTGTTTGCTCTAGCTTTCCTGACACACTTCCAGTTCTGCATCCTGTTAAACAGGTAGGAATAAACTAAGGCACCCTGCTGAAGCATGTGATGTGCTGGGATCCACGTGCACCCTCGGCCCCCTGAGAGCTGTCCTCCTTGAAGTTGCCTCCATTAATTGCATCTAGGTGGGTCCTCAGTGCCTCATGGCAGGAATTGTGCAAATGCAGTGAACATTGTGGCTCTCTGGTTGTCTGGCTGGTATTATAACCAGAGAATTTTGCAGAAGGAGGAGGGTGAAGCTTTTGTAGCTTCACTCTGCCTTTGCAAACAGAGTCGGCCTCTTAGGAGGGAAAGCAGGGGGAAGGGCATTACATTTTATATCCCTCGGTATCTGCCACGGAAAGACAGCAATAATGCACGTGGGTGGTGTGTGTGGAAGGTGTCTGGGTCAATAAGAAGAGTTCCTCTGTGCTCCATCTGCAGAAGAAGACCTTGCTCATCACTGAAGGGCCAGCACTCAGATGGATTGTGGCCCTGTAGCAAAGTGTGCCATGCTCCCTGCACGCTCGCCGTCCTCTCTTGGCCCACGGAGGCTTTTCAGCATCTTCTGAGGGAGCTTAACAACCAAACTGAGGATCTCTGCTGCAGAAGTTGGCCCCTGTCTCTCTGCTCCTCCTTTTCCCCCACCCTCCTGTGGTGTCTTCCCCCTCCCAATCCATCTGTTTTGAAAAGGACTGTGCCATTGTGCGCACCAGTGCGCGCGCGGCCTGTCTTGTTTGTCTCTTGGCCTGAAAGTGCAAAGCAAATCTGTTTATGGTTTTGGTGAGCTAATTCTTCCCCACCCTAGATTTTTAAATAGACTCTTTCTTTACCAAGCTTGCACAGAGCTTGCAGGATGTATTGAAGTAATGGGAAAAATATGTTGTGTGTTAACCTTCCTTTTTTTGTAAAACTTTATTTACAAGGCCCTATTCCTGGCAGTGCATGTGGGAAGTGAATATCTGGATGCTGGAGAAAGTAGAAGACTTTGAAATAGCCAAATGGGTGTTTAATGCATTGGGGGAGGAAATGTTTTGTGTTTTCCACGTTCAGTGCTTGCATTGTGAAGCAAAGTCTGGTCAGCTGTGCTCAGTTGTCCCTTGAATTATTTATCTTCTCCTGCAAATCCCAGTTTCTAGGCTTGGCTGTTCCCTGGGCTGTCTGTTACCTTCAAACAGGCTCCTCCAAGGCAGCTGCTGACCCAGACCTTGCAGCTGAAGGTAAGAGCAGCAGGGAATGCTCTTGACCTGTAAATAGTGCCTTGGATTAAGGGCTTGGTATGTCACTGGTGTGTTGGAAATGTTATTTTTGCCTCTTGATTTCATCCTTCCTGCGAATCAATCTCAGACCTGTCTGTTTAGGTTAGCAGCCTTCCCTGCATCCTTGTGAGGGTTGCAGAGCTCCGTGTGCAGTGTTTTCACCAGGGTGTTTTGGCTGCTGGAGGCAGAGCTCAGCTCTGCTGTGGGAGCGCTAGAGAAGCCCCAGGGACACCCCTGTCCCTGGCTGCTGCCCTGCTTCCCAGCCCTTGTGCTGGCTCTCTCCACAGCACCTCCTCACCTCCAGCCTGGCTGTGAGTTATTTCTAGTGAAAACTCTGAGCTGCTGGTGGCTGGCCATGGGGCAGGAGCTCTCTGTGGAGATTGGGGCTCTGTGCAGCCTGGTGAAGGGGAGGGTGTCCCTGCCCATGCCAGCAGAGCTGGACAAGGTGATCTTTAAGGTCCCTTCCAAGGCAAACCATTCTGTGATTCTATGGCCATTACATGTCCAAATGCTCTTCTCCAGCCTCAGCTCTGTAGGGCTTGGCTGAGGCCTCTGGGTACTCCTGTAACATAAATAAGCAGGAGTAGGATTTCAAAGCAAGCAAATTTTTGACATAGTTGATGTCACGCCTCTTCAGCCCTGTGTTTAGGGCCCAGGGATCTGCAGGCCCACAGCTGCTAGTTTGGTCTTGTTGCTAATAACCCTCTGGAGGTGTTTCTGCTGAGCTGGTTCTTGCAGAGGGCTGAGGGGTTCACCCTGACCTGACAGTGGTGGGAGAAACACGAGGTGCTCCCACAAAACTGGGTGCCCTGTGTGAAGCTGCAGCTGCAGCACTGGACGTGCTCCTCACTGGGGTTTATGGTCTGGAGTGACAGCAAGGACTTGTGGTGAGTAGCCTTAAAGCAGAGAGGGCTGGGGCAGGGTTATCCCACTCATACAGCCCTTCCACCCAGAGCCTCTGCTCTGCCAGTGAAGAACAGGGAGGGAAAAGATTTCATTTCCTCACTCTGAGAGGTAAATTTTTCACAAGAGTCTTGTTCACCTGCAAATCTGCAACAGAGCTCAAAACAAAGAATTCTCCACAAAAAGGCTTTGCAATACAGGATTGTGCTTTGTCCATGGAATTTGGTAGCACGTGGGGTTTCTTTCTGTAACAGAGACTTAGAAGAGGTGAGCTCTCCCTTTCTTCCTTTTCTCTCTTCTGTTAAGCTGGCACTGTTGGGGCTCCCTGGCAAGGTGATGGCTGGGGGCTGGCACTGACCAGTGCCCCTCAGTCCCCAGGCAGGGGCTGCAGCCCTGAGCATGGAGCTGTGAAGCCTCTCTTTGCTCCCCTTCCCTGTCTCCCCAATCAGTGTGTGTAAACATAAATTTTCCCAGTTTGCAGATCAGACAGATTTTTTCCAGATGCCCTTGCATCCTTTCCCCTCTTTCCTCCCTTCCTACTCTTACTTCTTACTGACCTATTTGCTCAGGACATGTATACAATATCAGTGTGACAAATTAAATTCCTTTTACTCAGAAAGATGAGGCCACTGGATGCCTAAATGCTGCATAAACTTCTTGGCTAGCCCCACCACTAACAGTTGTGACTCCTGCCCCTCACATTGCTTTTTCTGAAAGGCAAATTCCATCCTGTGTGTCCCTTTCCAAACCTATTGCCCAACACTTTCACTATTTGTCATCAGCTGAAAAGGATCTGAGCACTGCAGATATCCACAGATGTGGTTTGACTGCCTGTTGTGTTACAAACCACATCTGTGTTATCAGGAGGGTTTGGGTTTGCTGTTCCTCTTTGCAGGGCTTCCCCCTGTGCTGGGGTTTGGGATGTGCAGTGGCTCTGCTGCTCCTCTGGCGAGGTGAGCAGTGCTCCAGGAAGACTCCCAGGAGCAGCCAGGTTGGATGTTCTGGACATTCCTTCAAGCAGCCCTGTCTGGCAGGGGTGCCCTGAGGCTCTGGAAGGCTCCAGTGAAGGCTGTGTCCAGTCCCTGTGAATGGCATGCTTGGACAGGTTTTCTTTATGAAGGGAAAGGGCTGTGCCTGTAAAAGTCTGGATCAAGTCCATTCTGCTGTTGTGTACCAACACAATCTGGTGGCACATGGGGTTCAAGGAGAGGCCTGCAGCAGAGGGAGAGGCTTTGGGATGTCTGGCTCAGAGCTAAGGCTGCAACGTTCTGTGTGGTCAGAGGTATTTGTGAAAGAAGACACAAATCCAAGGTGAAATGGTGAGTTCTTACTCACCACCCTTCAAACTGTGGGCTGGAGGCCGCCCTTCAAAACAAAGTGATTCACTGCAGAGGAAAAACAGCTTCTTATTTCCCAGCTTGGTCTGGAGCCTTGTAATCACTTTGGTGGTTCAGCTGTCTGCAGCACTGAGGAGTTGTCTGTTCCAGCACCCTGAGCATGCTGCAAGTTTTATTCTGTTTCCAAAACAGCCCTTTAAGCATGCTGGGCTGTAAGGGAAACTCATAATAACTCCCTCTGCCAGTACAGTTCAGTGGCAGTGCAAAATAGGAGGGTGTCTAACCAAAGGTGACCCATTAAAGGGTGATTTCTGATAAATAACTAGACTGGGGACTCACAAATCCTGAGTTCAATTACAGACTTTGCTATAAGCTTCCTGTGACCTTGGGCGAGTTATTTAAAATTGCTTTGTGCCTCATTTCCCTTTCTGTAACACACTGGTGACAGCATTTCCCTTCCAGCCAGGAGCTGTGTCAGTGGGAAGGTGTCCATACCCTTTTCCATAGCTGCTGTGTGAGGAACCTGGATGGACTAAGGAAGCATGACCATCTCATGGGCCTCTCTTCTGTTTTCCTGGGGAAAACAGCAGGATGAGCCATTTAAAGGGTTTGACAGGTACCCAGAGAATATGTTCCATGAGGCCCTGGGGCTCCTGGCAAAACTGCACTAGCAAGGTGGTTGCTCCTTGAGCTGTAAAGTCTTCCTTGGCACTGCTCTCAGCTCTTGAGCTTTAAACTGATGGCCACTTTGGGTAGAGCAGGTTTCTGGTGCTCCTGTGCTGCCTTTCTGGTTTGAAACTGGGTGAATGCTGAGGACAGGGGATGGCTTTGGGGGTAAAGATGATGGCACATGGTCCTGCTCCCCATGGCAGTGTGTAGACAGACCTTGGGCAGATTGTTCCATCTCTCCCTGCTTCTTCCCTGTCTGCTCCTTCCCAGTGTGGGGTAACAGCAGTGACCACCTCTTCTACCACTCCCTAAATGGGAGCAGCTTTCCAGCGTGCCTGAACTGAGCTAAAACCTCGTGGTTGGAACAGCAGACATTGGGAGGGGCAGGGGGCTGGCTGTCTCCTGTGTGGTGCTGGGAAGGCTCCCATGGGATAAGCTGTGGGAAGCCCTGACATGACAGCTGTCCAGGGGAGAGATGCCTCTGGCTGCCTCTGCTTCAGGTACAGCAGAGTTGAGAAATGTCTTGGTTTGGACAGACAGGTATCTGCCAGGGAAAGCTGGAGTTTCTCTTGGAATGGGGAATGTAAACCCCTCACCTCCTCCAAATTATAATTTTGCAATTAAGGGCTTTCAGGCAAAGATTAGGGAATAGGAATAACAGTTCTTTACTAGGAATATTAACAATACACATGTAGTAGAAAACAAAACCAACCAATCAAACAAGCAAGCAAACAAAAATCCTAGAAACCCTGACAGAGTCAGAGCTACAGCCTGACACCCTGTTGGTCAGGGTGTTGGGAGCAGCCCACAGTGAGTCCTCCTGGAGTGGCAGATGTGGTTCTGCTGGGGTAGAGATGATCCTTTAGAAAAAGGTCCAGGGATGGTGAGAAGGGTCCAGGGATGGTGAGAAGGACCCAGTGATGGTGAGAAGGGCCCAGGGATGGTGAGAAGGGTCTGGTCTTCCTCCAGTGGAACCAGATCCCTGGTGTTCCTGAGTCTCAGTTTTATCCAGGTGGGAATGGTTGGCTCCCCCCACTGGGTGGAGCATCTCCCACTGGGATGATGGAATGTGTCCTGTCCTTGCTGAACCTGAATGGCCCATCAGCAGCAGAGATCCCCTGGAGGGAGGACCTGCAGTGACAGAGATAAGAAACACTGCCCCACCTGCTTTGAACAGCTGGCCCCTTATCAGAAGGCACTGCCCCTCTCCCCCTAGAGTTACAAGAGATAAAGAAAAACATCTCCCCAACTACTTTTAACAGATCAAACAGAATAGACATTTTTGGTTCCATAACCCAAGACAAGAAGGAGTGAGATGCTGAGCCTCCTTTGTCCTGGTGCCATGCAGCCCCTCTTCCTTTTGCCATATCCAGGGGTGGATCTGGGAGAGCCACCAGCCTGAGACCCCCACCCTGTGGCAGTGAGTGAGCTCCAGCTGGTGTGGGATGCTGTGGTTGGATGGAAATTATCATCTTTGGGATGTGGCAGAAAATCAGACTCGTGATTGTTGTGGGTGGGAAAATGCTCTTGGGGAGTATCTGACTATCCAGAAATATTAAAAATACTGTTATCTGTATTTCCCTCTGGCCACATAGCTGGTCCCGTGGCTTGTGCAGGCTGTTGAGAACCAGCAGTGTGAATTGTGGCCACTCTTTCATCTTTGGTGTGAAAATATTGTATGAAATTTCTATCACCTGTGCAAGAGGCATGGCCCAGCAGCTGGAAAAATCCATCCATTTTGGACAGAAGCTTTGCTTTCATCTCAGTCCTTCTCTTCCCAAGAGCCAAAACCCCAACCCCCTTCTCCTTCAAGGCATCCTGAGTTACTGACTGTCCTGCTGGGTGGGATGCTGCAAGGCTGGACAGCTGGCAGTGTGTGGCCTCCAGGGCACAGCAACAGGCTGGGGCTGCTTCCACACCAGGGACTCATACTGTAAATCACCTGTAAATGAAATTTACTCACCTGTAAATCTCAGGCTACAGGTAGGTCTGGCTGTTCCCTCAGACTCTGCCTGTAACTAGGAGTAAAGCTGTCTTGAACAGCACTCCTGACACTAGTGAAAGGGGAGAAACTGAATTCTCAATGTACAGGATGTGGTATCATTAAGCACTTCTGCTGTCTAACCATCTTGCTTTTCCCTTTTGTGGTTTGTGTGATCTTCCTGCTGGGCCAACAAACGTTTAAGGCTGAGGATTTTCCCCCAAGCTGTGGGACTTTTAGTTGTTCAGGCCACTTTGTGTGTAGGGGAGGGTGAGCTCCAGGCTGGTGTGTGTGGAAGATCACATGGATGTGTGACTTCTGAAAGTCTTCAGGGCTGTCTGTTGGAGGATCTGGGGGCTCTGGGGAGAGGCTTTGCACGTGTCTCTTGGGAAGGTCTAAAATGCAGCAGTGGAAATAACTGCTGACCGAGGAAGGGAGGGGTGTGGGGAAGGTGCTGGGCAGCAAGGAGGAGGCTGGCAGCAATTTCCTCATGGAGCTGAACCCCAGTGATGGTTTCAGAGCACTGATGTGCTCTGGGGGATGGCAAGTGACTGTAACCAAAGCATCCCAGACAGGGAGCTGCCATCCCGTGGGACCTGCCCAGGATGGCAGCTGGAGTCATTTAAACAGTGAGAGTGTCTCCTGCTCTACCAGCTTCCCAGCACTTGTAGGTGATGATGAGACTTGTGCCAAATTTTAGAAGGGTGGGGAGGATGAAGGGTACAGATTGGAGCAGCTGGCCGTGAATTTTGTGCGTTGCCCCTGTGGTTGCTGATTGCTCTTGATGTGAAAGCAGATGGCCCAGGAGAACCCCAAACAGTGGCACTGCAGCTCTCCAGTGCCCTGGACAGTGCTGCCAAGCCCTTTCCCAGCCATCCCTGGAAGGGACGGGCAGTGTTACAGCAGTAACCCATGGAGAGCTGACTGAAGGAGCCCTGCTGCTCTGCCTGCTCTGACCCTTTGGGAAGCTGTTGGGGAGGATGAAGCTGGAAGGCCCTGCAGAANCTCTCATCATACCCCACTGCACCCCGTTTCTAACAGGAAGCAGCTCAGTGGAACTGATGGCAGGGGTGTTGCCCTGGTGGGGTTTCTCTGTGGAGCTGCCCTGTCTGCTCCTGAGGGGATCAGGGACGAGTCCTGCAGGCTGTGAGTGCTGCAGTGTGAGCCCTGAGGTGGGAGGCATCTGTTCCCTCAATGCCCTGCCAGCAGTGACTGTGGGCTTGTGCACGGAGGGGGTTCCCTGTGCTGAGCCTTACCCAGCGTGACAGGCTGTCATTTTGGGGCAGGATCATTGGGATGCTCCCAGCTCTGCTCACTCCTAGCCCAAAAAAGAGGGCAGGTGCCTGGATGTTCTCCTAACCTGACTGTGATTTGGGCTGCTGGCCTAGAAGTGAAATAAATGCTCCATCGTGGCATTAGCAGGCAGTCACCCCCATTGCTGTGTGTGCAGGCTGCCTGCTGACACAGCGTGGGCATTTTTACCTTACTGCCCCCTGTGCTGACTCCTGCAGTTTACTTTATCCTGCTGTTTTCTTAGTGCTGTGAAACAGAGTTAATAATGTTGCTGTGCCCTTTACCCTATGGGGAATAATGGATGTTTTCAGATGGTGTAATGAGACCACCCTTCATTTTTTTTCTGAAAAGCCAGGAGGGATTCTTGATTTCTGTCTTGCTGAAGTTATAATACAGTCTGGGATGCCTCTGGTGTAAACCAGAAATATTTCTGTTATTCATGGGACACTTTGCAATGAGAACTTTTCCATGTTCATTTGAAGGGCTGGGAAATTTTAAATTTGCAACAGATGGATTTTCTCCAAAGGCTTCAGGTTCAGTCAGCTCTAAGGAAATGACACTCTTCTTTATGGCAAGCTGATTTTTTTTTTTATTTACTCTTATTTCATTTCATTCTCTCATTTCCATGAAGGATATTGTTCCCCTCTGCTACACCTAGTCTAACCTAAGTTCATGCAGGTGTTGGTGAAGGGTGGGATGGTTACAGGAGAGCAAAATGCAGCAATCAGCTCTCCTGTGAGCACTGTAATGATAGAAAACAGGCACAAATCCTTTTTGTTTTCTCTTGTCACTCCCCTTTGTCACCTTGTCTGATTTGGCAAGTAGAGCAAGCTATTAGTGAACTCCCCACTGTGAGCTGGGGTGGTAACAAAGTCTCTTTGCAGTTGTATGAACATATAAAATACTTACAAACGTCATCTCATACAGCTGTTGGAGATGTACTAGTAAATGCACAGCAAGTGAGGATTTCCTTGGGCTGTCATTCCTAAGGCTGGATGTTTTGAAGCCTGTGGCCAAGACCTGAAGACAGGTTTGCTGTCAGTTGGTGGTAATTGGGCTGTACTTGCATAATGATAGTAATTTCCTTCTTCTTCTATCTTAAATTTGATTTATAAGACCACGCTGCAGTGTGACTTAAAGCTTTTAAGTGTTTGTCTCTGCTGGCAGTTGGCAATACATTAGCTGTGATTCTTTACAGAAATAAGTGTTCAATGTTGGAGCTAAATTGAATAATATGGTGGTGTTTGGGTCTTAATCTTCCAAATAGCTCTGTTAAGTTTGCTACATTGATGTCTGAAAGGCTTAAAAATAATAAACTCCATTGTACAGAGCTTTGAATACAGAGTGGAAGCTTAGTAATTGCTGGCAGTTCATGGGCAGACTCACTAAAACATGGCAAGGAGGCAATTCTCCCAGCACGCCTGAATTTTTTAAAAGAATCTCCTTGTATCAAGGCCTGGTGATCCATAAGGTACAAAGTACATCAATTTGAATTCAAGCTTGCAGGACTCAGTACAAAACCCCCAGCCCTTTAGTTGCACCAATATCAATTTAAAACACTTTTTGTCTCCCTCATCAGTCTGCTGGGAGCTGTTTGCATCCCCAGCTTTTGGGCAGGGTAGGAGGAGTAGCTCATCATCAGCAGAGAGCTGAAGTCCTGAGCCCCCATCCCAATTCCCAGCATTTTGCTCTTCATAGGAAGTGGAAAAAAACCCCTTAAATACATGGTGGTTTGTTTCTTTTTAATGAGGTTCTCAGGGAATCAAGTGTCAAAGGAAAAGCTCTGAAATCCAGGATCTGGCTTTGCTGTTTTTTCTCAGAAGATGTCTGTAGTTCCCCTGAATCCTTGTGAATGAGTGTTTAAATGAGGAGTTGTAAAGAGCAGCTAAGGAAAAGGCTGGTTGCACTTCCAGGCATGATTTAAAAAAAAACAAACAAAAAAACCCACCCCAAAACAAAAACAAAAAACCCCCACAAAACAACAACAACAACAAACAAAACCAAAAAAAACCCTCCCAAAAAACCAAACACCCCCCAACCAATCCCCCCTCCCTCCCCAAAAAAATCCCAAACAAAAACCCACCCAAAACAAAACAGGAGAAGGAAAGGAGGAGAATGTGATTTGTTTATCACAATTGAACTTGAAGCTAATTTTAAATGTCTGTCTTCTGAGAGTAAGGAAATTCCTTTAGCTTCCAGCAGTAAATAACTGGGATGCTTTCAGCTCAACAGCTGATCTAGAGGATGGTAAGTTTTCAACTAAAAAAATAACTGACTCTCCAGTAAGGCCAATCCATTCCAAGTGTCACTGAACAGGAGGAAGAGGAGAGTCCTGACTGGCATGGTTCATATCACAAAATAACCCTTGAACTTTGCTCTGTGTCTCTGAGTTCTGTCCAGAGTGTCTTGACAAATGGTTTTGAACAAATACAGTTTCTAACCAGGGAGCAAATGACCAGGATTGCATCTGGCTGGCAGGTGTGTGATCCAGATGCCCAGATTTTGCCCAGAGAGATCTCAAATCAAGTCCCAAATCCATTTTTTTCCTCTTGCTATCAATCTTAAAAGACATGGTATTTCAGAGAAAGGGAGAAGGTTGTCCCATGGGAACTCCTGGGGGTCAGGGAATGAGGGTGTGGTGGTAGGGATGGTGTTGTTCTTGATGCCAAGATCTTCTTGGCAACTGAGCGTTGAAGGATTTAATGCTGGCTGTGGTGAGCAGGATTTCTGAAAATCAGTTTCTCCCCAGGCTCATCTCAGCAAAGGGTTTGGCTCTCAGAGATACTGAGCTCTCTTAATGGTCTTGCCTTTCTCTGTGCCAGCTGGGCCTGTCCTGTGCAGTCCAACTGGGACTTCTGGAAGTCTGTCACTTCTCTAGGTGCTAAAAGGAACTGAACTTATTTGGGAACTGGTGTTCCAGCTGAAAAAGCTGAGCACTTGCCAGTCTGACCATATGTTTCTGAAGTCCTTGTGGTTCAGTGCTATAGTCCAGGATATTGCCTATTTAAGGCAATGGAAGAAAACCCTGTGCCACTCTTGCAGAGTAGGTATGTGAACTTTGGGCATCAGGACCAAATGGTAATTCTAGAATTAGATGGTGTCCCCAGTTTCCCTCTTGAACATTAAGTGGATGCAGCATTCTTCACTTACAGCCTCAACTGTTGTGTTGCATTGTTGTATGGGGTTGAACATCTGCCCCTTCCAGCCACAAAAGTGGCTGTGTTCCAGTGGTGGGTGGTTTCTTTCTATTCAGGGATCCTCTGAGGCCTGGAAAAGCTTGAGCATTAGGCATGACACACTGTCAACTGCTGCAGATCCCCTTGACTCCCTCCTGCCAGCATCTGCAAGGCTGGAGTTGTCCATCCTGGCTTGTCCACGTACAGCGCACAGAGCAGAAAGACCCAATTCCTACCTGCTGCTGCTGAGCAGGGAGTGGGGCCTCACCAGGAACCTGCCCATCCCGTGAGAAAACATTTGTGGTCCCAGCCTGTAGCACCAGAGAGGGAAGAGCTATCTCCAGCTCCCTCAGGAGGGCTGTGTTGCTGGGATCTCTCCCCACTCGCAGCACCCTGGCTTGGGATGCTCGTCCCCCATCCAGCAGCTCTGCTGTAGCCGTGCTGTCCTGTGGGGTGCCAGGGGCTGGAGCAGGCACAGCAGCAGACCTGACAGGTGCACCAAGCACCACATGAAATGTTTGGATGCTAAAGCAGAGCCGTGGGGAGGGACAAGGTGCCTGTCTCACACACAGGTCTCTCAGCCCCGTGCTTTTTTTTCCCCTGCAGCATTGTTTCCCTGATTGACTGGCGCTGGCTTGGCAAAAGCCTTTTGAATATTCATTTGGCTGACGGGAGATGAGAGCGCCGTAGCTCCTTGAAATCAGCTTGGGGAGGGGAAGCAAATAAGCCTGCCTTTTTCTCACTCCTAGTGCTACTTGAACTCTCTCAAATGCATGCTTCACATGGGTAAATGATTGCAGAGGCCTCAACCTACCTAACAAGCCTGCTGTTGTACAGCAAAAATGACAGTGCCTGCATACTTGCCATCCTCATTTAAATGCCCATTCCTCATTAATATCACTTTATACATATTATTGCAGCTCGAAGTGCCATTCCTCTTCTCCCCACCCATTTCCTTGTCTGGCTGTGACATACAGGAACTACACCCAGTGCTTGACTCGCCTCTCCTGACCTTTTGTAACTTGGCTCCAAACTCCTTTTTTTGGGTCTTTTGCAAAACACTGTCAGAAGGGAAAAATCCTTTGTTAAAACACAGCCAACTCCTGCCTCAACGTGGAACAGTTTGTTCTGCTGAAAGAATGAGCCAGTTCAGTGAGCAGAAAAACATTGCCATAAACCAGCGGGCTCAATAAGCTGCAAAAGCCATCGGCTGCGCGCAAGGTCTGAAAGGACGACCGAGGCAGAATCCATGGGGATGGAAAAAAATAATCCATGATCCCAACCTGCCAAACCCCGTTTCTTTGCTTTCAGACAAAGTATTTTGCAGTTTTCTTTTCGGTTATGGCAACTGTAAGGGGAGGAATGGGAGCTGAGGCTGAGCCAGGACGTAACGCGGCTCTCGAAGCTGCCTATTGCAGAAGGGCACGGGGGAAAAATGAAGTGATCCAAAAATGCTCAGCTGGGAAGGGAAGGGGCTGCAGGACTTGTAGTCATCAGGCTGTGCTGCAGATGATCAGCTCCAGCGCCTCTGGTACTGTTTAGTAGCTTGGTTTAGTCCTTCCCACCCACATCTTGTTTTAGAGCTCTGGGCACTCTTTACTTCCCTGGAACTGCTGCTGGTCTGTCCCTTATGCGGCTGCTCGGTAACTGGGGATCAGCCTGGGGATCAGCCTGGTGATCAGCCTGGCTTCAGCAAGCGGCTCTTCAGCCCACAGGGGACTTGGATGCTCGGTGAGAAACCTGTGTGACAGTCTTTTGGGTTTGTGTCTGCAGTGGGATCGTTTTGGTGCTGCTGTAAAGCAGCTGACACTGGTTTTCTTTTAACAGTAGTAGATGTTGTGCTGGCATTAGAGCTGTGCTTCCCGAAATTTGGGGTGATGGCCCCTCGATTGAGGTCACCCGCAGGGAGGTGATGTGCAAGCCTGGCAGTGGGGTTATGAGCAGGGGTACATCAGAAAGGTGGGCTCCAAGGCTTCCCCAAGAGGATTCCTTGGGAAGGGGCAGGCTGCAGCAGCCCTGAGAGCACAGTGGGGCTGTGGCACCGTGGCTGCTCTGTTGCCATTGGGTGCTCACACCTGTGAGCTCCTCACCAGCTCAGCCAAGCGTTCCCTGCTGATTTAAAAGTCTCAAATATCCTTGCTGGAAATCTGACGTGGACAAAGATCTACCTCTGGTGCTGCCTTATTCATTGCTCTGAGCTCCCCAGTAGATTTTTGTCTTGGAGCCAGTTCAGCAATTTCAGATAATAAAAACACAAAGAAGTGTTTCATCTTCACGTATTCATCTTCACATACATTCTGAAGGGCTGCATCTGCCAAAGCTGGGCTTGTCCTGTGGAAATGGGGATGCTTGGCAATGAGCTCTGAGGGTGGGATCACAAGGCACGTGGCACATCTGAAGGTGATGTGGCAGGATATAAGTGATGTGTGAGGGGCTGTTTGAGGTGTCTGTGTTTCAGATGAAATCACAAGCAAAGCCCTGACAATGCAAGCAAAGACAAAACAAACTAGAGAAAGCACAAGGGGCTGAAATGGGAGCTCCAGTGTGTTTTCAAGCGTGGTCATACTGTCCTGTTCAGGCACAAACCAACCTGCTGGCAGTCACCAGCTGAGTGTGAGCTGATGGGACACCTGGGCTACTGATGAGCTGAGGGGCTTCCTGAAGCTCATTAATACTATTTGGTGTCCTCTGCTGGTAGTGCTAACCTCAGAGCTGGCTCTGTGGAGATGTGATTATCTGTCTGCTGGGCCTTTTGCTTTGGGGGAATGCCAGGGATGTTTTGCAGCATGGACAAAATCTGAGGATTGAAGCTATGGAGGTGGGTCCCTCGGATGCTGGAACTGTGAACCCTGCTAAGGTAGTGCAATGCGGAGCAAATCTGTAATGAAGCCTCTGTGCCAGAAGAGATTATTACTTTTTTGGAAGATGTTAATGGTGTGATTACATAACATTTATTTTGTGCTCAATCAGATGGATGAGGGCAGAGGAAAAGGAGTGAATTAATGTTAGTGATGTTCAAACAGAAGCACGCAAAGCTCCGAGGGATGATCAGTGGTTTTGTTTTGATGTGTGTCGTGGTGGTTGTTTTTTATTCCTCACATTCTCCTGAAATATAGCACACAGGCTTGTCTCTAAGGGGGGCACATTGCCAATAGTCTAAAGGTTATATTATCCCAGTGACCTATTTTTATACTCTAATCGTGTTCTGTTTCAGCCGGCTCTTTCTAACCTTCTATCTTGCACAGTTTTGAGCTTGTCTGGGGAAGAAAAAAAAAAAAAAACAAAAAAAAGGCAGAGATAATTGCCCTTAGTCCCTGAGTGCTGAGGCAGCCTCTGCCTGGATACCAACACACAGGAGAGGTGCTGCTGTTCCAGCACAAGAGCAATCCAAACACAGCTCGGAAATGGGTGACTACTTGAGACGGGGGGATGAGGAGCACTTGTGGGGCAGAGGAGAGAGGCCTTCTCTTAAAGGCAGGCTTTAAATGGAGAAGTCCAGCAGTTGGGAGAAGGGTGAAATTTTAATGAATAGTTCTGTTTAACTGGTCTAAATGGCAAAGACGCTTTTCTGCTCTAGGCCTGCCAAGGAACGGAGAATGAATACGATTGTTCGTTCAGCCGGCTCCCACTGCATTTAGACTGTACCCGCGGTTTCAAAGCCAGGCTTAAGCTACAAAGCACCCTGACCAGCTGGCATAAAGAGAAATTGTTCCTTAGTACAAACGTTGACTGTGAGGCTGCTCGAAGCTCAAAAACTGCTGAAGTTTGTGCGTGTGTTTGTACATTCGTGCAGCGCGAAATAATAAGATGTGAGGAGCCTTTCTTGCCTGCGTGGCCTCTCTGGGGCTGTGGTGATTGTATTGCTGCTGGCTCTGCTTGTTCATGTTAAGATCACCTGAGGTTTGAGTTGCCTGCAGAGTTGGTGTGGTACCAATCTGCTCTGGAGGGGAAAATCTCGACTAACTGCTCGTTGATGAACTTGCAGTCCTGAATGGGGTCAAACCCCGAAAGAATTAAATGTGTCACGACCTTGGTTTGGGTTATGAACCAGGTTTTGGGTGACAGAAGCTACCTCCAGGTGCAGGGGCATGGCAAGGGGGTGTGTGCCAGAAGCCAGGGTGATGCTCTGCTGCTGGCACTTTTAGGCTGCTGGAGATGTTCCCATCTTGTGACTTCCTCCCAGCTGCAGCCTTTGCAGAGTTACTCAGGGAGGATGCTGAGCTCCAGCTAGCTGGGATGCACAACTGCAGAGCAGGAACAGAGGGGCTCAGCCCGGCCAAATCTTTCTCCTTCACAGAGCCATGCTGGTACAGCTGGCAGAGAGGTGCCACCCACACCTTGGAAATTTCTCTGGAGAGGTGACCTGTCCCTGCTGGCTGTGTCTGTCCATATCAAATGACAGGGATGTGGCCTGGAGAGGTCTTTGCTGATGTGTCCATCCACACACAGTGTGTCCCTGGCATGGATTAGCAGTAGCCCCCATGGGGCATGTTTCAGCAATAAATAATTCAAACTGGGGAAACTCCTACATGCCTTCTCATGAACGGACTGCAAAAGCAGGAGGAACGCCCAGCCAAAGAGGAAGAATCCCAGGACTGCCCTGGCTGGCAACAGGGTGCCCACGGGCCTGTACCCCAAATTCATGGACCTGTTTATCCTCCCTTCCCCAGCACCATGGTAAATGCACCCAGTCCCAGGCTAGTGAGCTGGCTCCCAGTGCTGCCCAGGGCTAACTGGGTGCCTGTTCTGCTCAAGGGACCTGCTGTCAAACACAGTGGTGTGTTTGTGGGGGTGGGAAGGGCAAGGGGGCTCAGCCTTCAAGTTTGGGTTGATGGTGTTGGCCACAGGGATCATTTATTTAATGGCCTGGCTAATTACAGTGTGATTGGGCAGTCATCTGGAACTCCCAAAGACAGCACTGCATCTTCTGACCCTGGCTGGAGGTAGAGCCTGAAGGGGAGAGACAAAAACCTCAAAAACATCAACCTTTTTTTCCTCCTTTGATTTCTTCTTCTTTTCCCCCTCGTATGATCCTATCAGCTGGGGCCTGCAGAGCTTCAACTTAAAAACAAACCGCTTTTATTTAAAGTGCCAAAATTGTGCTTGGCTCCATAAGAGACAGAAACATTAACTTTGTCTCTAACCTGGGGAGCGTGTCTGTCTGCCTGCCTAGCAGGCACCAGAAGTGTTGAGAAAACTGTTCTTTGACTTCTATTTTGGCGCTGATTTTTAAAAATCTGATTTTTTTTTTTATTATTGTTATTAATTTCACTTTATTTTAACGGAACATTCCCTCTTCAGCAGAGCACCAGAGCCCAGAGAACACGCAGCCATCCTCGGTGTCCCCACGGAGCTTTGTCCCTGGCGTCAGCGTTGGCACACAGGAGCTGGCAGGGCTGGGGGCAGGGGAGGGCAGCTGTCCCTGTGTTCCCGTGGCTGGACAGTGGGACTGGAGCTGCTGTGGCCTGGCTGGTGCTGCTGCCTGGTGGGTTTTCTGGTTGCTGTTCCTAGGCGAGGTTTGCAAAAGGTCACAAAAAAATTAATCTTCTGACTGGGGACCTTGGCACCGCGCGCGGCGAATGTTTTGTATTAACAACCTAACTCGTTAATTCAGTGAAACATTTAGAACCAAACCAGTTATATCCAGCCAAGCTGGAAAAAGCTGAAAGTTCATACTCAGCAGTGCAGATTTCGAAACCTCCCTTTGTTAATCTCTGCAGAAGTAAATTTTCTGCTATTGCAGAGCTCACTGTGACTGTTCTGGGCATTGTTACCCTCAGCAGAGGCAAAGCTGCTCTGAAGAGGGTTGGTTTTGTACCTGGAACTGCCACCTTTCCCTCCAGCCTTAATTTCTGTGAGCATCACTGGGGAAAAAAATTTGTTTTATGCTGCTTTAAGTCAGTTTTCCCTGAAATTTCCATCAGCAGGGATGGTTTAGGTGCAGCGAACATTTGACCTGCTTACTCTGCTACCTCTCTATGAAATTAGCAGGTATAAATTAAATGGGGACCATGAATTTAAGTACAATTACTTTGTCTTCCTCGCTCCAGGTAGCTCTTCCATTCTGCTCTGTCTCTTTGTTCCAGTTAATCATAAAGTAATACATAGGAAATAGAGTTCTTCCCTCATGGCTGTGCAAATGGGTCTGAGGCATCTGCAGTGGTGATATATACACTGAGATCAGTTGTAACAACCTTTTTCAATTGATTATTTTTTCTGCCATTAATTTACCCTATCCATTAGAACAGCCTCACTTACTTTAATGAGGAGAAATCAGTGAATTATCCATTCTGTTATATATTAGTGGTGTATTAAAGTATTAAGCACATTCCAGAAGGTGAGCAGTGAATAAAACATGCTTCCAACATGTGGTTATGCAACTGTTCCATGGAAATGAACTGGGCAAACAGTACACTTGATTAATTTTTTTTTTCCCCCCCCCAGTAAATTGCCACTGTGATTCACTTCCAGCTAAAATTTGCAGTCTGTGTTCTCAGGTGGCATTAATAATATCAGAGCCCCGCTGTGGTGGCTGGGGCTGCTTTGATTGCATTTTTAAGGAAAGTTGTTGGAGAGAGCACAGAGTTTGATGCAAATGTGCTGGTAAATGAAATGCAGAGCTTTTAGGTTCTCTGTAGGTGGGTCAGGCCATTCACATTTACCCAAAATAATAGCCATGGAGTGCTCAGGAGAGGCACTTTGTTAATGTGGCACAATGGGGGTCTTTGTGTGTCACCGTTGCTTTGTATCAAATTTACTCTGTTGACAGATAAAAATCACCTTTTTATATCTGGAGACTCCATAAACACTGGGTCAGATCTGTCAGAGACAGCAGCTGCCTCAATAATGGAGACTCTGGAGTTTGCTGGAAAGAAAAAAGCTTGCAGAGGGCCCAGCAGCTTCTCCCTGTGTTAAAGCTGCAGGATAAAATGAAATGAGTATTCCCTTTTACCTTTGCTTTCCTGACATGAAACTCCTCTCAAGCCTTTAAAGCTGTATGTTGTAGCCTTCAGGCTGATCTTCCTGCTTTTTCCCTAACTGACTCGACTTGGAAAGGTCATTGCAGCCTGCTAGACTGTGTAATATTTAACTTAGCATCAAAAATGAGGATCTCAGGATTGGTGTCAAATGGATGCTCTTCCCCTCTGAATAGCACAGCCCATTCATAGGCATCCAAATATTCCACTTGCTAATGAATAACTTTCTGGCCCTCTGCAGAGGGCAGGACTAAGCAGGAGAAGGTGGGATGAGAGTGGCATAAAGCAGGTATTGAGATGTGCAATCCACACCATCTAAATCCAGCTCACGGCTTTAATACCTGTTTTATTTATAGATTTTTTAAATTTTTTTTTTAAAGTTATAACTTCTAGTTCTTCATGATGCCTTAGCATAGCAAGCAGCCTTTTCTGATGCCAAGTTCAGTGATGACTAACACTATTTACAGGACTGTTTTGTAATCTCAGATCAGCCCACATTAACGGGAAGTTACGTTTTCCCGTCAGTCTTTCAAACGGTGCCTGAGAGTTGCTGAGGCCAGAGCCAGCCATCAAGGCTCTCCCGTTTGGAAAAAATGATGTCAGCTTTCAGAACAAGCTTTTAAAAAAATCTAATAAAGTTAGGGAGGTCATTTGAAATTGAACTTTTTAAATTGAACTTCTTCCACTTGAATTTTTTTTCTTTTTTTTGCATGAGGATCTTTCATTCCTCTGCTCTAAAAACTAAGCACAACAAAACTAAGCACAGGAGGTATTGCATAAGCACCACCAAACCATTTGCCTGATCTGCATTTCTCAGTGCATGAGATCAGCTCCAAATATCTGATCTGAGAAAGCTGCTGGTGCACAACTGCTGTAGCTGATAGGAATTACCTCTGTGAGTCATCTCATAGGATGGTAAGTCTTTTTTTTTTTTTTTTTTTAATTTTCA
>VWYO01014404.1:95441-135917 GCA_013400275.1 Rhadina sibilatrix | reverse complement strand
TTAAAGAGAAAAAAAAAAAAAAAAAAAAAAAAAAGAAGCTGCCTGTGATTGTGGGCTGTAGCTATTATTAGGGCTAGGGTAGCTTGTACGTGCTATGGACTTTACCTGCTCTCTTACCCTCTGAGGGCAAGAACTCCCTGTAGCAACAATGCCACTTCTGAGAAGTGAACGGCAAGTTTCCCTTCCTTTTGTATATGTGGATGTGAGGGTGGGCGAGGGGAAGAGCTTGCTTGTACAGTTTGTTGAAATGAAACCAGACATTTTTGGTTGTTCCTAAATAAAAGAGCGTAAAAGACAAACGTGAGTCGACTGGTGCTTGCACTGAGGTTTGGGAGGGCACTGGGTGGTGCCCTGGGCATGGCTGTGCCTGCCTTCCAGCTGCTGGGCTGGGAGTGCTCCATCACAACCTCCTCATTTATTTTAAAAGAATGACAACTTTTCCATGGGGTAAGGCCATGAGTGAGTGCCCCAGCAGGATCCTGAGCCCAGATCTGCCCGAGGGCTGCTTCTTCATCCCAGAGTTCTGTCCCCAGGCTGCCTCAGAACAGCACGGGCAGCTGGAGCACATAACTTTGTTTTACCCTTTTGAGTGAACAGCATAAAACCTGGGGCTGTTCCTGGTTATTTTTTCCTCCCCTAAAGCCAGGAGGAAGGAGGGGGCAGTGCAACCTCAGCTCTGCCCTGGTCTGCAGGGCACAGACCACCAGACACCTGAGCCAGCACACAGGTAATACTGACACTTTTATTGTCGTTTAAAGCTAGAGCAGCCCTGTAAATGTCGAGTTTCACTACTGGACCCTTCGGCAGTGGCTATACAGGTCAGATCTGGTGTCTCCAGGGCAGACAGAGGTGCTGCTGTGGTCACTGCAGTCACGCCTGGCCTGGAGCTCTGGGAATGGACACAGCACAGGATGGCTGCAGACAGGCTCCAGCAGCTGCACACCTTCTCTGGGTTACAGGCAGAGCAGTGACACAGAGGCTGGCTGGGGATGTTTTGAGGTCTCTTCTCCTGATCACAGTTTGTTCTCTGACCTCTGGCAGCCTGTCCGCACCGACGCGCTCCTTAAGGGCTTCGTGGTGAAGGTTTGGTGGGTGCTTGGGGTTGGTTAGGGGGTGGGGTTTATTTCCAGTATTTTTTTTTTCCTTTTTTTTTTTTTTTTTAGTTCTCCACTTGAACACACTTCAGCAGAGAAACTGGAAAAGCTGCCTGAAAGTAGGCCATAGCAGTGCCGTTTCCATAGAAACCAGTTCACAGCGTGCTGTGAGATTCACAAGCACTGGAGGTGCTTTCGCCCGCCGGGGTGGGCTACAGCCGGTTGTCCCCGTTGACCCGGGTCCTCCGCAGCGCCCTGCAAGGGGGCACAGAGGGGACACAGCTCAGCCTCGTCCTGCCACCACCAAGGACAAGGCTCTGCTGGTCTCTGCTGCCCGCCCGGGGAGAGCTCAGCCACATCATCCCCCAGCACTGGGGATAATGCCACCAGCTGTGCTGTCCCACCCGTGACTCCCACAACTCGCAGCTCGAATTTGGGGTCTGCACGCAGCGAAACGAGGCCGCAGCTCCACTTTGGGTTGGGGGGGAGGCTGCATTCATCTGCCTCCAGCCAGGCTAAATGCAGCGGGGGGCTTGTGCTGCAGGGGAAGAGCTGAAGGAGCACTTGGCCTCACCTTCGCTCCCGGCTGTCGAAGTGGTCAGCGAGCTGCTCTGGGGACACGCGGAAATCCTCGAAAGGCTGCTGGTAGCGCAGCTCAAAGGAGCCCTCTCTGCCTCTGCTTGCCAGCAGCTGGCTGGAGCCATCCCCTGCTCGTTCCCGTAGGGATGAAGCATTGAAGAGGTTTATTTCGCCATTTTCCTGCTCGGATGAGGGAAAAAAAACCTCGCTGTAGTCAAGGGCTTGTGATTTCAAAGCGTACATCCTGCAGTGAGGGCAATTGTGGTGCAGGGCCCTGGCTGCCCTGCAGGGTGTCCAGGGCTCATGGGGGCTTGGGGTTTGCAATGTGCAGCTGCTCCAACAGCCATCCTTGGCTCCCACCAGCACCATTTTAAATGAAGAAATAAAAGAACCATCTGTCTCAGAAGGAGCCCTGCCCTCTGTTTATCCCAACAAGGACAGCCCCAGGCCAGCCAGCTCCCTGACCCTGAGCTGCAGTGTCCCTGCAGCACAGACCAGCACGGTGGCAAATCCACTTCCTCCAGCTTTTGCTGAAGGCATTTCCAGGCAAGTCAAACACAGCACTGCCTGAAACACCCTGACTGCTGCAGGAGGCAAACCCAGCGCTTGCTTTGCTGCTGGGCATCACCATGGAGCAGCACTGGGAATGCAGCCATCCACAGGCACTCAGGCCAGGCACCACTGAGCCTCACTGCCCCAGCTGGAGCAGGAGAGTGGGCAGGGCCAGGCTGGGCTCACTGGCTCTGCTCCTCAGCCCTGCAGTGCCACCACAACCTTGTGTGTGCAGCCACTCTCACCTTGCAGGGGAAAATGTCTATCTTGACAAGCAGAGAAGCCAGCTCCAGGTTCTCACTGTAGTTGTTCTTCAGGGGAACAGCTCGGAACCCTACGGCAGAGACAGCCCAGGTGAGGTGACAGTGCCCTGGCACAGACTAAAGGGGGTCCTTCTACCACAAGACCCCTTTTTTCTTTTGCCAAGAGAAGCTGTGGCTGCCCCATCCCTGGAAGTGTCCAAGGCCAGGTTAGATGGGGCTTGGAGCAACCTGGGATAGTGGAAGGTGTCCCTGCCCATGGCAGTGGGGCTGAAACAAGATGGCCTTTAGGGCCCCTTCTAATCCAAGCCATCTATCATTCTGTGATTCTCCAAACCCCCAAATTTCCCTCAGAGTGGCAGGTGCCCCAAGTGTCATTGGAGACAGGAGGGACTGAGCCAGCCTATGGCCCAACAACACCTTCCCATGAAAGTCAGCATCTCCCTGGCTAACAGTGTGAACTGGTGAGGACCACCATGACCCCCTCTCCCTGCTGGCCCAAGTGCTTCACCTGTCTTCAAGCCTTTCACGAGGAAGGTGGCCTGAGCCAGGAAGTTCTCGTCGCTGAACATGTCCTCCTCATACACCACGAAGCGCAGGAAGGCAAAGTCAGGGTTGCTGACCTGAAAGTGGAACTGCTTCGGGGTCCAGAGAGGGTTCAGGCCGTTGTCAGCTGCTCACAAAACACAGCTGTCAGTGGGCAGCCCCACTGCGTCCTCCCACTGCGCCCCTGGCTGATGCTGGGCTCGGGGGCAGCACGAGGGCAGCTCCCAGCTCAGTGCCAGGCTTTGCTGCAGAGCCCCTGGCTCACACCAGGATTGGGGGTGCTGTGCATCCCTCTCCCTTTCCCTTCACCACCCCACTCACCCACAATCTCTGTTTTCTGCTTGGCGTTGTCGTACTCAGCACCAGACACCTCCACCTCCACGAAAGGACACACGATTCCCCTTCCATTTTTGGGAAGGTGCCGAGCCCCCAGGACCTGAGCAGAGAGCAGGAGAGACTTGGTAAGAGACAGGAACAAAGGGGAAAAAAATGTGTTTGCATCCCAAGACATTTTCTTCCCAAATAAATCACCCTGGCTCTGCTAACTGGAGAGAGAAGCAGCACTGACAGCCAGCCCAGCCTGGCATTTTGGAGAGAAATAGCTCCCACCCCTGGAAGCTGCTACAGTGCTCTTGGGGTGTTCTTGATCCCCAGATTGACTTGTCAGCCATAAAATAAAGCATCTGAACTGCTCCAGGTTCCTGCCTGCTGCAGGCACAGCCAGGCCTGGGCCACAGCATCCCTCCCCCAGCTTGCCAAGCTGGAGCTGGGCTCCCAGCCAAGCACTGTTCCCTGCCGGGAGCACCAGGCTGGACCCCCTCATCTTCGCCGAAACCTCTCGGCCCTCCTGCCCTGGTGGGAGGAGGAAAAGGAGCTGCTCTCCACCACTGCTCTGCCTGGTGTCTGCAGCACAGCCTGTGCTCCCCTCAAGTGACAACCTGCTTCCTTGCAGGGGAAAGCAAAGGCAGCTCCCCCTTGCCTGTGGCCATATGTCGCTCCAGCGTGCTGCCGGCACGCTGCTGTTGCAGGGGAAGGACCTGCTGCCAACACTGGATCATGTGCCTTGAGTCATGCTGGGCTCGAGATGGCTTCTCCATCCATGAAAGCTGGCTTTGGTGGGGACAGCAGGCAGTTTTGCCAGAGAACAGGAGGCTGGGCCTGTCTCTTAAAGGCGACAGTGACTGGCCATGGCACAATGACTCTTGACACCCGGCGGTGGCAGCCGCGTCCTGAGGTGCAGGAAGAGCTTGGAAAACAGATGGGCCAGGGGATTTTCAGGGAGACATGGGGTCAGTGGTGCAGAGGGTACATGATGGGGTGGCCTCATGGAGAAGGGCTGTGGCTTTTTTAGGTGGGATCACTCTGAAACAGAGGTGGCTGCAGAAGAAACCTGTGAGCACTTAGAGGCAGGATCTCCACTGCATCCTCCCCAAGGTCTACATGAGCTGAGGGGACTGGAAAAGGAGACTGTTGACCCATAGCTTGGTTCTGAGACCACAGGGAATGCCTGTACAGGGTACTGCACCCTGCTGCTCCAAAGATGAGGGCCAGCTGGTTTGGCACAGCCCTCCAGGAGTTTTACCTGCTGAGCTGTCCCATGTCTCTGCAGAGCTGCTACTGTGCAGCTCTGAGAACTGACACAGGGACAATCCAGCTTCAGTTCCACCATTAGGGAAGTAAAAAAAACCTCATCAAGCATCCATAGCCCATCCTCTGGCACCCTCAACCCCCCTCCTCTTATCATCACCAGCAGCACAACACAGAAATGGCCTGAGAAATGTTTGCCCTAACCTCGAGCATCTTCCCAAGAGGGGCCATGAGCAAAGGGAAATGGAAATATGGAGCCTGGAGCAACTGAGTGACAAGGAGGGGACAAGGCACAGCTCTTGTGTTGTTAGCCTGTGGGTGCAGTCCCAGCCAGGCTCTGGGGACAGGGATGTCACCTCTGTGGCTCGTGGATGCCACCTGCTGGGACCTGGACAAGAAGGAGTCCTGGGAAGAGCATCCAGAGATGCTCCTGCTGCTCCTCTCCAGGCACCCTCAGCAGCACCATGAGTGCCCCTCCCCAGTCTGTGCTGTGGGACAGGGGCTGAGGGGGTTTGGTGAGGAGCAGCTGCAGGCAGAGCCAGGAGCCCAGCAAAGCCATTCTCTCACCCCAAACCTGGTATAAGCACTGGGCTCTGAGCCTGCATTCCCCCACACCAGGAGGAGGTACTGACCTCGATGGAGATGGAGAGAGGTTCTGTGCCCCGCAGGGTGCTCTTGTCAAAGGGGTCAAAGACGTCGTCCCTCATGTTGGTCGGCTGCAGGACGTAGCCACACTGGCCACTGGACATGAACAAGGCCTGGTTCATCTGCATGGGCTTGTCTGGAGAGCACAGGCAGGAGATGCAGCAGATGAAGGAGACCACTTTTCACAAGCTGGATCATCACCCCCATCACTGATGCTTCACAGGAAGCCCTTGGCACGAGGACCTGGCTCAGCCCTCGGCAATGCTGAGCAGAGTGTCCCCACTGCAGCCTGTGCACGTGTCGGGGCCATGAGGTGACTCTCAGGCACGACCTGCCCAGCTACCCAGTGCTCCACGGGTCACCTCCCTCTTTTCCTCCTGCTTTTGCCAGCTTTCCTTGTGCTGACTGTAGTGTTTGCCAAACCCCCTGTGAGATGCTTGAATTCACAGAAGGAAGGAAAAAGCCGGCAGGAAGAAAGAGGCAGGTCCTCTGCTGGCGCGTCGGTGAGCCGAGCGGGCTCACAGCAGGGTTTGGCAAAGGCCAGGGAAAGGAAGGCTGGACTGCACGGCAGGAGCAGGAATGGAAGCTGGGGAAAGGCAGGAAGAGCAGCCAGCTGGACTCAGACCATGCAACCAGCTGGTGTCCCAAGCCTGGGGCTGCACCATCCCCCTTTGGCACCTTCCCCGCCTGCCCAGCCTGTCACCAGGGACCTGGGAGAACTCTTTGCCTCCTCTCCACTTCATCTTGTTCTCACGGCACAATCCCCAGCCTCAGTCCAGCTCCTTGGCTCAATCCAGCCCTCTGCAGCACATTAACCCGGGTCTCACTGCCTGCAGAGCCCTTCCAAGACCCAGAGCCCCTCCCAGCCCCCCCTTGCCAGGAGCAGGGGCTGGGCAGGTGGCTGGGAGGAGGCACCCCCAGGAGCCAGCCCACCCTCCCTGCCCGCTGCCCTCACCTGGGGTCTGGAAGTTGAGTGCCACCAGCTGGCTGCCACAGATCCACATGGGCAGGGGGTCGTAGTTGGAGGAGTCGAGGCGCTGGCCCTTGGGGTAGATGCGGGAGAGCTGCAGGCGGTTGTACTGCAGGAACTTCTTGCCCTTGATCTTGTTGACGTACTTCTCCGCCTTGGTCTCGGGAAAGGAGGACATGTCTCGGTAACAGGCCCTCTCCGTGCCGATCTCTGGGAGGGGACAGCAGCGTCTCAGCCAGCAGCACGCTCCCTCTGCTGACACTTCAGCAGCCCAGCTCCTTCCCAAGGCCACCCTCTCACCCCAGAGCCTGCTCTGCCCCAGTGGGCGTTTGCCAGGTGCCCAAGACCAATGACTGAGCACCAACACAGCTCCCACAGACCAGGCACGATGCTCCCCAGCCCCTCTCCCTCAGCAGCTGCTCTGGGGGCTGACACACCCCATAACAGAGGGATAGGGAAGGGAACTTGTACCCTCTGGAGCTACCCAGAGGTTCAAGGTAAACTGGTGATTTGGACACCTTGGACACCTAACCTCTGCTGAGATCTAGCCAAAGCAGCCCCTTGGGGCACCCCACAGGGTCTGCACTGCCACAGTGGCTGCCTGTGATGGCCATCAGCTCAGCAAATGCTCACTCTCTTCATCGAAGGGCACAGGTCGGCAATAGACCACCAGTTCTGAAAGCTCCAGGGCAATCTTCTTTCTCCTCTCCATCATCTTCCCTTCAGAGAGCTGCCAAGAGAGGGTGAGAGAGGTGTCAGGCTGGGTAGAAGTGGTGCTGATAGATGACTCAACTCATAATCTGACCCTCACTGCTTGGTACGGCTCCTGCCCACACTGTGGCAACCACCAGCAGGTCTGCCAGGGTGACATCACATAGATAAGGCCTGGGCAGGTT
This sequence comes from Rhadina sibilatrix, assembly GCA_013400275.1. Taxonomy (NCBI): domain Eukaryota; kingdom Metazoa; phylum Chordata; class Aves; order Passeriformes; family Phylloscopidae; genus Rhadina; species Rhadina sibilatrix. The sequence goes on along the minus strand of VWYO01014404.1, from coordinate 128,788 downwards.
CCACATCCTGCCCGGAGCAGACTGGCACTGGTACCAGCACAGGGCATCTGTGGCCTTGCCACCCTCCACAGATGGAGATCCCCCACATCCTGAAGCTGCAGCACCCAACCCAGTTGTCCAATCTTCCCAAATATTCATCCTGAACCTCTCAAGCCGTGTGGCCACCACCCCTTGCCACACTGTCCAAGATCGCTCCGGCTTCACCGTCTCTGTAGCTGCTCTGCCAGCCATCACAGGCTGTCACCTCACTGTCCCCCACCAGCTTCCACCTGCTCCTCGGCTCCTGGAAAACCCAGAGCCCTGAGAGCCTCCTCCCCTGCCACGGGCTCCCCAGGCTGACCCTGGCATCAGCTGTCTGAGCTGCCTCCCGGATCTTCTTCACCCAGTCCAGCAGGTCCTCGTGCGTGTCGGCGGCCACGTCCAGGGACAGGCGTGACACCGAGGCCATGCTGATGGAGAAGACGAACAGGCGGTTGTTCTTGCCCTCGGGGCGGATGGCTGTGGGGGACAGGGAGCACAGGGCAAGGTCACAGCAGCTGCTGAGCCAAGCCCTTCACGGGGAGGAAGGGAGAAGACAGGCACGGGGGACTCATGGCACTCTACAGCTCCAGGAAACTGCCATTTCTGGCCACTGGAGGCCAGGAAGCAACAAGTGAGGGGCTGAGAAGCCTCCAGGGGCCTTTGCAATGCTCCCTCCCCGGCACTCACCGATCTGGCAGGAGGGCACGTCCAGGACTCCTCCCAGCAGGTCTCCCAGGGGGCTGTTCTCATCCAGCTGCTGCTGGGAAGGAAGCACAGCAGGATGGTGCTGGGCACGGTGGGCAGAGCAGCCAGGCTCGGGGGGCACAAACCCTCCTTGCTGCACCCATGGCCACACTCACCTCCCGCTCTGGCTCCAGGCTCGTGGGGCTAGTGATTTCCTCTACGTAGTTGGAAGGGAACCACAGCTGCTTTTTGCCACCATAATCTCCTCTCCACCTGGAAGGGAGGGAAGGGGCAATGTCAGCACCCACCATGGGAGCCCAGAGTATTCTGAGTGGGGGTGAGGGGAACAGGCAGCTCTTCCATCATCTGCTTTTAGGGTTTGTGAGGCTTTGGAACAGTGCAGCTCATGGGTAATCCTCAGACAGACCCACTCCTAGAGTGGACACACCTTTGTGTGGATGGTGACAGCAAGGTTTGACCATATCCCCCAGCGAAAAGGGAGGCCCAGGACCAACTCACCAGCCTCCTTCCTGTTTCTCCACATTCTGGATGATGGCATTTTTGGTGAAGGTGAGCTCGTCCTCCCTCTGCGCCTTGTAGTCAAACAGAGCTTTGACTGCACACTGCAATGAGGAGGGGTCCCATGAGGCTGGGCAGGGAGGGGACACGTGGACAATGAGCCCACAGGATGAGAGATCACCTCCCACCACAGATGTGTTTGCTGGGGGGCTGTGAGGCACATCATGAGCAGGCAGGCAGCATCCAGCCCTGCTGCCAGAGGCTGCCAGACTTCAGTGACACCTTGCAGGGCAAATCAAGGCCCCCATTTATGCCAAAGCAGAGCTCACAAGTCTGGTATGGCCCCACACTGGCACTCCCCTCTGTCCCAAGAGCCACTGATGGGCTTAGTTTGGAGAGCTCAGAACAAGAGGCAGCCCAGCCTGGGAACCTGGAGGTTCAACCTCCACTGTCTCTCTCTTCATGGTGTAGAAATAAGTGTGCAAACTAATACAGCTCTTGGAAAATAAAAAGACCCTTGCTAAGCCCTCCAGCCCTGCAGTTTGTTTTGTGCCAAACAGTGAGAGTATACCTTGAAGGTGGGCATGGGGTTGGCTTCCACATAGAACCCAGGATGGCGTCCCTCGTACAGGGCTCCATAGTCTGGCTCCTGTGGAAGCAGAGGGACAGTGGTTACAGCAGTGACTGCAGGAGAAAAGGCTCCCTGCCTTGGGGTAGGTGGGAGAGTGCCCCAGAAAAGCACAAGACCGAAGGTGATGCTGCAGACAGCAAACAGCAGCCCAAGCCTGGCTCAGAGGGGCAGCAGCACCAAAGCCCACTCAAGTGTCAGGAAGCCCCAAGAGGTGTGGGCTGCAAAGCACAGAGATGGCCCACACAGCACCATCTCAAGGCCCCGGCTCAGAAACAACCTGCCCATCACCCTTTGGCTCCTGCACTCACCGCTGTCCCGATCTTCTCCAGGGTCTCCTCGTTGATGGGGTAGCGCAGCTTCATCTTGCGGTACAGAGGGTGCTTCTCGTAGTAGCTGATCAAGTCCACCAGGCTCTCGAACTCAGAGTTGCCCAGCAGCACAGTCTGGCCCTCCTGCTGCACCCGGCAGTGCTTGATCTTCCCTTCTGCCCTGGAGGGAGGAAACAGGGAGAAGCCCCTTGGCACCTGGCAAGAGAAGGTCTCTGCCTAAAATGAAGACGCCAAGGAAAAGGTGCCCCTGGTAGGGTGGCTGTTCACAGCTATCTCCTGTGGGAGTCCAGGGCGTTCCTTTGGGTGCCCTGGACAGACAGAGACCTGAACAACAGGGTTTGAAACCTGTACAGGGGGGTCTGGGATCTATACAAGGGGGTTGGAGACACTGGCACAGAATCCAGGAAGGCAAGGGCTTTGACTTTAGTCCATGGGAAAGACTTCCAACCCTGAGAGAGGAATTAAAAGCCACAAAAGTGTAATAAAGAACAGTGTAGTTTGTCACATTTGGGTTTCTAGAATGGGGTGAGTGGGGACAAGGTGGAGGATTCTGGGCGGTGCCCTGGGGTCTTCTTCTTCTTCTCCATCTTCTGCTGTGATGGTGGCACCAAGTAGCTTTAGAGAGATTGGGTCAGAGTAGAAATGACCTGTTTAGTATAGAATGCAGATATTGGTGTGTAATTGTAAATAACAGATACATAATAATTGGTATAAGAGATGATGAGCCTCCATTGGAGGAGGAGCTCAGCCTGATGCCCGAGCTGCACAGACCTTGGCTGGGCTCAGAGTGAAAGAAAAGGCAAGAAATAATAAACAACAAGAAAAACCTTGAAAACTGAACTGAAGACTCTGTTTTGTTCCTGTGTCTGGCTTGGGGCTTTTCAGAGGGCAAAGGACTCCAAACCACCCAAATCTCAGGAAAAGAGCCAACCCAAGAATCTCCCATTGGAAGATGGGAGGAAGAGCAGTATCTCAAGCACTTATTCAAGGGCCATCCCAGAGCAAGAGGAGCTCTGGGAGGGCTCCTGTTGGGCTGATGGCAGCTCTCCTGCTCCCTCAGACACTGCAGCATGCCAGCTCCACCTCCAGCACACACCCAGCAGCCTTGTCCCAGGGACACACCTGAAGGAGATGGCGTAGGAGCTGGGCTCGCTCCTCTTGCGCACCAGGAAGGCTCCGTCGCGGGGCACCCGCATCAGCATGTGCTCGGCTTGGGCCCGCGTGAGGTTGGCGTGGTACCACCTGGCAGGAGACACGGGTGTGCACAGGTCACACACACAGCCCAGCCCACACCTCTGCCACAGCACGTGGCCTCCCCTCCAGCCCCTAAAAGGCTCCTCGAGTCCTCCAGAGGAAGACAGGGACTGCAACGTGGCAGGCAGGATCTGGTGAGGTGTGGCACGGGCGAGGGCATCCCGGCCAAACCCAGCAGCTCCGTGCTCTGCACTGAGCCTCCATGACATTCAGCTCCAGCAACAACGAAGCTGGCCAGCCTGGCTGCTGTGACAGAGCTCCATGGGGAGCAAGTGGGGACCAGAAATCTCCAGCAAGGCAGAAATGGCTGAGGAAAGATCTGGGAGAGCTTCCTACAGTGTCCCGGCTGCCCGATGGACACACACGTGCACTCACTCTTTGCTCTCGTGGGCATTGGTCTGCGGCACTGGCTCCGTCAGCCTCATCTCAAACTCATTGCACCTCAGTGGCACCTCCTGGTAGTGGGTGATGAGGTCGTAGAGGCTGTCGAACACCAGGTTGTCCGTCAGGAAGAACTTGGGGCTGCCGGCGTCCTGCCGCGAGTGGATCCGGCAGTGCTGCACCTTCCCATTGCGCCTGCGGAACAGGGAGGGCGGCCGGGGGGTAAGCCAGGGCTGCCCACGGAGATTCTGCACCTGCCTCAGGCACAGCCCCAGCCTGACAGGGCATTCCTGCCCCACAGGAGAGCGACTGCCTAAGGATCCCGAGAGACCTGACCCTTCTGCGCTGGGACAGGGAGCTGATGTGACGCTGGGGCACAGAAACGGGAGAAACTGCTCACTGGCCACCCAGGAATGGGACCCCACCACTGAGGAGGAAACAACCCCCGGAGGGACAGGGAGCAGTGGAGTGGCACTGGGCCCTCACCAGAAGGAGAGGGTGTAGTCTCCCACGAAGGTCTCGCTCTCCCTGACGAGGAAGGAGCCGTCGGGGGCCCCGGTTTCGATGCAATATTCGGTCAGCAGCCGCTCCGCGATGTGCCGCCCGTCCCGGCCCGCCCCCAGCTTCCCGTGGAACCACTTCTCTGTGGAGTGAAGCTCCGTGCTGTTGCTGGCCTGGCAGGGGGAAAAAAGCCATCGCCTTGGGTTATGGAGGGCAGGCTCATGGTGCCGCATTCTGCTTTGCTCAGGGGTCTTCCAGCTGGGAGCAGGGAGTTCCTGAAGTAGCTCTCCCATCCTTCCCACCACAGGATCTCCCCCTGAAGTCAGCTGGAAATGGCAATGCTCAGCCCTTTGGGCAGTGGAGTCCTTTCCTTAGGGAACAACTCACAGTCACGTTGGAGAAGCCTCACCTCCTTTTGCTCTTCCTCATCCTCGTTTCCTTGGTCACTGGTTGTCTCCCCAGAGTAATAGATCTTGCTGCTGGTCAGCACAAAGTAATGTGGGTTCCACTCCTGCAAGGAAACAAACTCTGGCAAAGAGACCCCCGGGGAAGCACCAAACTGCCCACTACCCACCCGTGGGATCATCTCTTCCTGACCAGCACAAGCAGGGAGGGATGATCAGGTTTGTGAAGGACAGACACCAACACTGATTCCAGTGAGTCACAGCAGCTTCCAAGACATCCCCCAGATCTGAGGCACGGATTTATCAGTAGCAAAAAACCCAGCATGTGACAAATCACACTGCAAACACTCCAACACTTAATAAAAGGAGATGACCAAATGAAGAGCAAATCAATGCAAAAAGAAAACAGTCTGCATGGACTCAGCACAGGGGCAATCTGAGGTGAAGATATCAGAGGTGGTTTTGTGGATTTACCATGCACTTTACTGTTTTTCAAAAAAAACCCTGTTCCATTTGCATGTGGCTTTCCCAGACAGACCCTCAGCAGAGTAAAGCTGCTGAAGGTGGGCTGTGAGTAAATGCAGATGGTAATGCACACTTGGTGCTTTACAAAACCAAAGCCTTGCTTAGGTGTGTCAGGCGTGCAGGCACTTGGCAGGAGGCAGGGCTGGAAGCGCAGCCATCTCCAGAAATTCCTGCAGCACAAATGACAGGCTGCAGTGCCTTGGCCCAGAGCTCCCTCTAGCTCAGCTTTCTGCCTCTAGCAAAGGCCCACAGGAGATTCCTAGGGAAGAGCACAGAGAGAGCCAGCATAAAACACCCCCAGCCTCCAGGGACACCTGAGAAACCAGACAGACCGAGAGCCTCTTCAATCATTTGCAGCACAGCCCTTCCTTGCAGCACCTGGCAGAGCCACCAGGTCACTGCTGGAGCCCTCAGAGCAGGCACTGGGTCCCCATGGCTCACATACATGATTGATGGGGTCTTCCAGGTAGAGGATCCCATTCTTGATGGAGTTGCTGATGTCATTCTCTGAGTACATCACAGAGGTGGGCAGCTCCTCGTAAGCGCTGCCCTCTGCCAGCTTCTTGTGCTGTGGGATGAGAGAGGGGGTCAGGCACCCAAAAAGCAGCATAGATTTCCTGGTGAACAGCCCTAAAAGCCCATATCTGCTGCAGTGGGGTCCTCCAGATTAGAATAAACAAGACCCATGCCACGGGGATCATCAAATAGCACTGAAGTCCCACCCTTTCTTCCCAATGATGGTTCCTGAAGCAGAAACACCCATGCCCTCAAAGAAAGGCAGCACCCAGCTGCTGAGATCATTTCCCAGCAGATTCTCTGAAACAAGAGAGCTTTATTGTGTCCAGCTGTTCTTAGCATCAGGTCTCCACTTCCACCCCTACACTNCTCTGGCAAAGAGACCCCCGGGGAAGCACCAAACTGCCCACTACCCACCCGTGGGATCATCTCTTCCTGACCAGCACAAGCAGGGAGGGATGATCAGGTTTGTGAAGGACAGCCACCAACACTGATTCCAGTGAGTCACAGCAGCTTCCAAGACATCCCCCAGATCTGAGGCACGGATTTATCAGTAGCAAAAAACCCAGCATGTGACAAATCACACTGCAAACACTCCAACACTTAATAAAAGGAGATGACCAAATGAAGAGCAAATCAATGCAAAAAGAAAACAGTCTGCATGGACTCAGCACAGGGGCAATCTGAGGTGAAGATATCAGAGGTGGTTTTGTGGATTTACCATGCACTTTACTGTTTTTCAAAAAAAACCCTGTTCCATTTGCATGTGGCTTTCCCAGACAGACCCTCAGCAGAGTAAAGCTGCTGAAGGTGGGCTGTGAGTAAATGCAGATGGTAATGCACACTTGGTGCTTTACAAAACTAAAGCCTTGCTTAGGTGTGTCAGGCGTGCAGGCACTTGGCAGGAGGCAGGGCTGGAAGCGCAGCCATCTCCAGAAATTCCTGCAGCACAAATGACAGGCTGCAGTGCCTTGGCCCAGAGCTCCCTCTAGCTCAGCTTTCTGCCTCTAGCAAAGGCCCACAGGAGATTCCTAGGGAAGAGCACAGAGAGAGCCAGCATAAAACACCCCCAGCCTCCAGGGACACCCGAGAAACCAGACAGACTGAGAGCCTCTTCAATCATTTGCAGCACAGCCCTTCCTTGCAGCACCCGACAGAGCCACCAGGTCACTGCTGGAGCCCTCAGAGCAGGCACTGGGTCCCCATGGCTCACATACGTGATTGATGGGGTCTTCCAGGTAGAGGATCCCATTCTTGATGGAGTTGCTGATGTCATTCTCTGAGTACATCACGGAGGTGGGCAGCTCCTCGTAAGCGCTGCCCTCCGCCAGCTTCTTGTGCTGTGGGTTGAGAGAGGGGGTCAGGCACCCAAAAAGCAGCATAGATTTCCTGGTGAACAGCCCTAAAAGCCCATATCTGCTGCAGTGGGGTCCTCCAGATTAGAATAAACAAGACCCATGCCACGGGGATCATCAAATAGCACTGAAGTCCCACCCTTTCTTCCCAATGATGGTTCCTGAAGCAGAAACCCCCATGCCCTCAAAGAAAGGCAGCACCCAGCTGCTGAGATCATTTCCTGGCAGATTCTCTGAAGCAAGAGAGCTTTATTGTGTCCAGCTGTTCTTAGCATCAGGTCTCCACTTCCACCCCTACACTGCCAGCCACCCCGCTCCAAAGGCAGCTGCCTTCAGTCCCACACCCTCACCCCATTCCATCAGTTAGGGAGACTTGCTGGGCAAGAAAATTCACCTTGATGAGAATCTTCCTCTTGAGCTGGTTTGGAGATGGAAGGCCATCAGCAGAAATATCTACTGGTTTGGTCAAGAGCATGTCCCCAAAGACCTTCTTGAAATTCTGAGCCATGTTCCTCTGCTGAGCAATGCTGCAGTGGTCCTCAATGGACAGAATGACAGGGAAACTGGGAGAAAGAGCAGAGCCATCAAAGCCAGCATGGGATCTGGACACAGCCAAGGACTTCTGAGCTCTGCCTCAAAGCCTGCCCTCTGTGCCCTCCAGGAGCAGCTGGCATCAACAGCTATCTGTGCTGCCTTGAGCACCCAGTGTAGCCACCCCTCAGAGTGCACAGGGTGGAGAAGGACTGGCAAACTACTGGGGTTTACCCAAAGCCCTCCCTCCCACAACATTTTTCTGGGAAAGATCTCCCTTTGGCTGGGAGACATGATGTGCTTTCCTCCCACCACATGCAGGCCTTGCACTGCAGCTCTGGATGAAGCGAGCTTCACTTTGCTACGGCCTTGGCTCCACCCTCTCTCTGCTCTGCTGGCTGCAGTCCTGCTGTACTCACTCAGAGGTGACAAAGGCATGCTCCTTAATAGTGACCAAGACATCAGAGAACTTGATCTTGGTGGTTAAGGTGTGTCCATGGTAGATGACCGGCATGCCATCGGGACCGTCCCAGCAATCCACTGAAAGAGACCCACAGGGGAAACTGAGCCCAAAGGCTGCAACAGGGGCAAGACATGGACATGAGATGGGCTGAGCCAGGCACTGCTGGGGAATGTACTGGGAGGCAACAAAGGAGTGAGGTGATCAGTGAAAGCCCTGATCTCTTTCTGTGGGACCAAACCTTGGGCACAGATCACCCAGTCCCACAAAGCAAACCACCTCAGCTCCTTCTGCACATCATGGTGTTAACGTTGCCACTGGCCACGCCAACCCTCAGCTCTGCCTTCCTTGCAAAGCCTCCCCCGAGCACCACAAGCTGGGGTGGTGACAGGGACAGAAGTGTGGGGAGACAAAAGGAGATGCTGCTGAAGGCAGTCTTGGCCTTGCTATGTTGCAATTATCCCAGAGTGGAAACAGCCTTGCCCTCACAGCCATGGGTGTGATAAAGAGTGAGTTAGGTGGTAAGGAGTCAGCTGGAGTCTGTTTGCTGTGCTGTGCAGAGTTTGGGACAGGAGGTTGTGCAAGGGCCAGCAAAGGTGAGATGCTGCAGGTGGGACAGACAGGGTTAGGGGGCCGTGCCAGGGACAGGAAGGAGTGACCAGAACTGAAGGAGAGACAGAGCCAGAGCTGTGTGGAGCTGCTCTTGGGAGATACAGAGAAAAGGTGCAGGAAGCTTTTGAATAACAAGGTGCTGATGCTCGAAGCCTTCTTCTGATGATTCTAATGAAGCACCTGGAGTGCAGTGTCCCTGTTGATCACCCCACACTGGCTGTGACTCAGGGGGCTGGGCAGGTACTCACGCTCGATGCAGCGGCAGCCCATGCGCAGGCAGCGGGCGTACGCCTCCAGCGAGGACTCGCTCGAGAACTGATCCCCCGTCAGGTACCTTCCAGGTGAGACAACACATCAGCACACTGGGCAGCCCGCAGGGGCCACAGGCGTCTGCTGGGACCTTGTGGATCTGCCTCTGCCCCACGGGAATGGTGGCAGTGGTGTTTCCCCACGCCTGCTGCCTTCCCCGGGTGAAGGGTTCAGCCCTGCCCCTGCTGCAAGGGGCTGCCAGCTCTCCTCTGAGGTCCCAGCTCCTGAGAGGAGCCCCAGATGGCAATATCAGCATTGGTGCCACAGAGAGCCCCCTGCAGCCTGAGAGCAGGGTGAGATGAGCTCTTGCAGGCAGACAGGACCTCACTGCCTGCCCTCAGGGCTGCTCAGCTGGCTTAGGCTCTCAGTCCTTTAAATCTGGGTTAGCATGAACACGGTGCACAGCCAGAGCCTGTCTGCACAGAAAGCAGTCCCTGCAAAATTATTCTAACAGCAGAGAGTGGAAAATGGCCAATTTCAGCCTGACAGGGTTTATCACATCTGTCCTGAGAGGCTCTGGAGAATGACTTTGCTAATGGTGAGAAATTACCAGAGTGACAGCTCAGGATGTGCAGGCACCTGAAGGCCTGTGCAGATGTGTGCTGCTGACAACGTCTGAGCAAAACACTTATGGCTAAACGACAGAAGGGATGAGTGGGGCACCAAGAGGAAGGTCTCTGACATACAGGCCTTGGTTTGGAACCATCACTGGAATCAGGCAAACTCAGGATACTCCCACCCTGGCATGAGAAAAGGATGCTGAGAGCAGCGGGGCAGAGAGAGCCCTCCCCTCGTCCTTACGTGTTGTGTGAGGAGGAGATCCAGTAATGCGAGAGAGGGTTGTTCATGTTCTCCAGACACACCATGTCCAGCTGTGAGTTCCAGATGCTGTTCTCTTTGGAAAACAGGAAGGTGAGAAACTGCTCAGGAAGAAACAGAAACGTGTTAATGATGCAGAGGGGCCGGCTGCTGTGGTTTAGCTTCACACGCATCTCCCGTTCTGTGCCAGCAGACAGCCAGCACAGACTGAGCAGGGCTGCCCCACAGCACAGCAGCTACCTGAGTGACCACAGCTTGGGCACTGCCAACCACCCCCTGAGCTCTGCCAGATATCTGTGTGCCAGGCCCTTTGACCCAGCTGGAGGCAAATTAATGGCTCTGCGTTTTGTTTTGCAGCTCACATGGCAGGCAATAGCTTACTAAGGCCATGTGGGTCAAGGGACCTTGGCTTAGTCCAGAGTGCTAGTGACATGGTCATCTCTAGCTGTTTTTATTCTTTATTCAGCTCCTCTTGCTTTGAAGAGATCCTTCCATCCCCCAAGACAGCCTTAAGCCAAAGGCAGCCCCTCTCCTGCTGCAGATGAACTGCCTGCTGAGTGCTCCCAGCTGCACACACTCAGCACTAAAGGACAGCCCAGACAGAAGCCACTCCTTCCTTTTGCCAACCACGTCCATCTCCCAGGGCCAGGCAGCTCACAGGAGCTGTGACCCTTCCAGCACCCCCACCCTGCAGCAAAGGCACAGACAGCAGAGCTGTCACACCACAGCACACATCACACCTGGGGTGCCATCCCCTGCCTCACCCCTCCCCACACACACCACCTTCAAGGTGTCTTACCTCGTCCAGGGAGAAATAAGGCTCATCAATCTCCCTCAAAGGGTCTCTCAGGAAGTTGAACATGAATTCCTGTACCTGAAGGGTATCTGCAGCCCAGAGCTCCTGCAAAGCCCAGGGGAGACATAAAAGAAGCCATTTCAGAATGTATTACTGCAAACCACATGCAGCTCACCCAGTCCAAAGCTTTAGCCATTAAGGAGGCGTTTTTTGATGCAAGACCATCTCTGCCAGGAACTCAACTGTCAGCACAAATGCTGGATAGCACACAGGGATGAAATCTGCCCTGCTTCTGAGTGGGTTTCATTTTCTCAAAGCTGTGCATTTTTCCCTCTGAAAGCTCCTTTGAACACATCTCCTCCTTCAGCAGCAGAAGCCAACCCAGCCTCCTTTGGCTCTCTCTGCCTGGGTTTCTTTCATTAGCCACCAAAACACTGCATCTCCCCACTGCTTAACTCCCTGCTGCCTGCAGAGCACAGGCAGGGAGGTGGCAGTGGGGGACAGGGCAGAGAGGAGCCATGAGCCACAGCAGTGCTTTGTCCAGACAGCTCTGCCCTCCTGGAGGAGACCAGCAGTGAGACAGGAACCTGGCAAGAGCCAAGGGGTCTGTGCTGCCCCCAAACGCACTGCTGGTGCCTGCACATGCATGTTGTGCTTGCTGAGTGACCCAAGATTGCTTTTAAAATGAAGAATCAGCAGCTGAATCCATCAGCTGCTCCTCAGGAACTGCTGACACCTCCTGAGCAACAGGATGGATGTGACTTCTTGGCTGCAGCAAACCTTTGGTAACTAGCTGAGGTCACGGGGACTGGGTCAAACTCCACTGATCAGTTCCTGCCTCCTGGGACCCCCACTCTTCCCAGATCTCCTGGTTCCTTTTCTGGCCAGGGTGCCTGGCTGAGTTCAACTTTGCCTTCCCCAGCACTTCCCCTGCTCCAGAAGGATCTGCTGTGCCAGGCAGAGCAGCCCACAGCCAAACCATCCCAGCTCCACAGCAGGGCTGCCCACGGAGCACTGGACCCCTAATGTCACCAGTGCCCACCCTGCTGTCCCTCCCCACTGCCTGTGCTGAGCTCACCCTCTGGTACTCCAGCAAAAACTTCTGCAGCTCCAGCAGCGACACCCTGAAGTGCTCAGACCTTTCTCCACCCCTGAGAAGCAGAGAGAGAGAGAGAAGCTTCAGTCACCAGTGCAGCACATCATGTGAGATGCCATCTGCCACCTCCCTGGCACGTGCAGCCAGATGTGCCCCAAGCATGCAGCACTGAAGGAGCAGAGTGGCATGAGCAGAGAGCTGAGGACAGCAAACACATTTCCACATCTCAGAACCAGGGATGACTCCAGGAGCAGCACAGGGTTCACACTGACAAGGGCATGGTAACATGAAACTCTGGTGAAGGGCAGCAAAAACCATTAGAAGAATAGATCATTAAACAAACAAACAAACCAAAACAGGGTCTGGCTTGTACCTGAGTGTAAAGAACTAAACAGGTGCAGGGCAGTTAAGGGGTGACTGCAGACAGGACAGACCTACAGGTGTGCAGGGAACATGGACTCATGGAGGCAAGACACAGGGAATGAGGAAGGGAACTGTTCATCTCAAGACTGGCTCATGACTGCTCTAAGTCACAATGGGCAGCCAAGGGCCATGCTGGGCACTAACACCACAAAATCCAAAGTGGACTGGGCAGTGCTGGCTGCCCTGGGCAGGGGGATGAGCCAGATGGTCTGCTGAGGGTCCTGACATCTCTTTTCTATGGTCATGGGAAAAAAAGGAAGGAAGCCACTGGGAATTACCTGGATAAGTCAGTAAGTCTCTCACTCTTTAGCTCTTGTGTCTAAATTCAAGCTCCTCCTAGCACAGCCAAGGTGAGCAGAGGGCAGGGAAGGGCACAGCTGGCAGTGGCACCAGAGGCACTGCCTGGGTGGGGAGGGCTCTGCAGCCACCAGGAGCATAATCCCTGGGAGATGGCTCAAGGTCTGATCACTTCACATCAACCAACTGACCTGAGCTGGATCCCACTGGGATGTCTGGGAGGGACAGAGCCCTCCCTGCCCCGAGCTAAAGTGTCTGCAGCAACAGCTCAGAGCACAGATCCACAGGCAGCACAGGAGCAGGAGGAGTGCACAATGCCTCATCCCAACACGCTGCTGCAGGACCCCAAAGCAAATTATAGAGCAAAACAAAGCAGCCCTTTCCCCAGAGAACACAGAGAATTATCCACCTTTCCAAGAACGGGACGTCCATCTGCAAGAGAAGAAGCACAAGCATTAGGTTTGCACTCGGCAACTTCTTTCTTCCCAAGAGATGAGCTCACCCGAGGGCAGCAGGGGTTAAAAGGTGAATGAAGTGGGGATGCCCAGTTGTAGAAAGCGTTGTTGTTGTTTGAGTCCAATGTGAGATGTCCAGAGACCGGGGTGCTCTCGAGACACCTGGTTTATCAGTCGTGGGGAGACAGCCTGACCAGGGAAGGGAGCAGCAACAGGAGAGGTCTAAAGGTCTAAAGGGGCAGGGNCCTGCTTCCTCCTCTCCAACACCCAGTAACAAACGTGGTTTCTCCCTCCCCTTCCCTTCCCCCCTCCCTGGAGAGCTCAGCTCTCACCGATTTCTGGGCGCTGAACATCAGGCTGCGGTAGAGCTGCGCAAACTGCCCGTAGGTGATATCCCCGTTCCTCTGCTCCACGTCCTGAAAAAGAGACCAAACTCAGGCCTGTTACAGAGGCCACAGGTAACTCTGCATGGCTCAAGGAATGTGTCTTGCCATCAGTATCCCTGGGGGAGAAAGAAGGGGAATAAAGGCCAAAGCTCATCCAGACTCTGCCTCCTGCACAGTGGCCTCAAGTTGTGCCAGGGAAGGATTAGGTTGGATGTTTTGAAAAATTCATGAAAACAGTGGTCAGGCATTGGAACAGGCTGCCTAAGCAGTGGTGGGGTCACCATCCCTGCCCTTATTCAAAAACCAGATGGATGTGGCACTTGGGGACATGGTTTAGTGGATATGGCAGTGCTGGGTAATGGTTGGACTCAATGATTTTGGAGGGTTTTCCCAATCCCAACAAATCTGCCTCAGTCTCTGCTGGGGCCAGCAGGACCCTGCAGTGCCCAGGCCACAGGCACATCCTAATTCCACGATTCCCCAAGCTCACCCACACGAAGGCATCACCATGCTGATAAAGTGTCACCACTCACTTGAATACTTACAAAAGGATAATTTGATTAATTTTTTTGTTTGCCCAGAGTACCTGAAGTGTCTGGAAACTGCAAGACCCAAAGTGTTTGCTCTCCTTTGGACATGCCACTCTTTAGCCTGGCAGCTCTGTGCTGGTGGGAACAGCTGGCCATCAGGAGATGGCCTTTCATCCCCGGGTCAGTGGTGATGCTGGCAGAGCATCTCTCAGTGGCACTGGGCTGCAAGAGCCAGGATGCAGGACCTGGTAGCTGCTCTGCACTCTTACCCCAGCAGCACCAGCCCATGACTGGAGCAAGGAGCAGTGAGAGGGGAGTGTGGGAGGCAGGGTGGGGTCAGGAGAGGGTGCTGGCCACAAATGGGCCAGGGTGCGGCACCCAGTGGGAGCTGGCACCTCTTCACTCACCACCGTGGGTGGGGGCCCTCCCAGGAAAGGCTGGGAGGCTCTGTAATATGCAAACACTCCCTGGGAGTTCAAGCAGCACCAGGATCTGCTCCAAGGCAGGCAGTGGCCTGCTGAGGGTCCCCAGTGCTGAGGGGTCACACACTCACCGTCAGCCTCTCCCGCAGGAACCTCATGTTGGGGACGCGGTAGTTGACCTGGGACAGCATGTTCTTCAGGTCCTTGGCAGAGATCCTGAGGGATCAGGAGGGAGACATGTCCAGGAGGTCTGGGATGGAGGGGTCTCAGCCTGGGGCTGGAACACCACGTGCACAGAGAGGCAGTGCCCAAAGGGTGGATGCCTGACCCCAGAACGATGGGGAGGGAACTGGGAGCTGCGGGGAAGGTGTGCGGAGCAGAGAGAGAGAGATCTGCAAATACTGCTCCTACAACTCCTGAGAGAGCAGGGCGAGCCCAGCACCCTCTGCCCACTCGAGCTGAGGCCACAGCTGACAGGCAGCACCCACTGCTTTAAATGAACGAGCAGGAAGAAGCATTTTTCAAATATCTGTGCCCCAACGTGGATGCTGGGTGACCAACTCCCTTCCAAAACCCCACTCCCCGGCCTGCTGCAGGAGGAGAGACTCTCTGAGTGGTTAGGACTCAGCTAATTTTATCTCAGGGAGAGGAAAAAAGCCATTTTCAGTCCCCAGGCACAGGCACAGCACTGCCACGTCGTGCCCAGCTGTGCTCTCCCAGCCACACATGCTGCAGGCAGGGAGCAGCCAGCGTGGCTGTGCTTCCCAACGCCCTCCACACCAAGGTTCCTGGAGCAGGGAAAGCTCCAGTGTCAACCCTGAGCAGGATCCCACACCCCAGCAGGCAGAGAAAGGCAGGAAGGAGCTCAGGGCTGCTGCCCTTGCCTGCCCCACATGGGGCAAGAAAAAACGAGGATGCCTCCCATCTGCAGGATTTAGAAGCTGAGGGGTCTGTGTCCAATCATTCTCTGGCAGCTCCTGCCTTAAAAGCAAGTCCTGGGAGTCCACCCCTGCAATCACAGATGGTGCTTCTGTCCCCCACTGAGCACGTGGGAACACAGGATCCTACAGGATGCTCCCCCATCCCACAGAACACAGGGCAAGGCTGGAAATCCTTCTGCCTTTAGGGTGCAAATATAAAAATACCAGGGAAGACGTCCTGCACAGGGGATTGATTTAACCTGGGTGCAGGCTGGCATCCACATGGGACCCACATCTTTTTATATGCTCCTCCCTGAAAGCAGGGTGAGGAGGAGGAGGAGGAGGGATGGAGAGAGCTCCATGGAGAGGGAGAAACCGGCTGGTGTCAGGCACTGCAGGGACACACAGAGAGCCCTTGTTCCTGGGCTCAGAGCCTGGCCACAGGCACACACACGGCCAGAGAGGACCTGGCCCAGCTCCTGTGCCTGCTCCAGGCCAGCACCCGGCCCTCCACGGACTTTGCAGTGTCCTGCCACTCACTGGCAGAAAAAAAAGAAAAAAGAGGAATAAAAAAGGCTGGGAAATGGCCCCAGCCTCCCCTTCCCTCACAGCTGTACAGTCAGCAACACACACTCAGCACTGGCATCTCCCCCTGCACCTCGACCTCCCTGGGCAGGTGAAGTGACCCTGGGGGCTCAGAGGGAGCATTCTGGGGAGGAGATGCTGCCCTCTCCCCTCTCCAGCACACCCACAGAGTCATGGGCAGGTTGCTGTGTGAGCCCCTCAGCTTTGGGGTCCTGGGTGACAGGGAAATGTGTGGGGTGAGCCAGGAGGACAAGGAGAGATGCCCTCCCACCTCAGGAAGCACAGCATTTAACAGCTGCCAGGGGACCCCCAAGAGGACACACAGAGCCCCCAGGGCTGCCCAGCAGCAATTCCTCCTTGGTGAGAGCATGAGACTGCAAAAAAAAGCTCATGGGAAGAAGAGCAGGAGGGGCTGGGAGAGCAGAACCAGCAGCAGCCATCCCTGGAGAGCCTCTGGAGCTGACCCTCAGCTCTGGGGATGCTGAGCTCTTTCACAGGAGGTGCTGGAGCTGATGTGACAAGAGCTGTGACCAGCATTTCCCTCTCAGCTACAGGAGGAGGACAGAGCATGGAAGGTTTTTATTTGTTGTGTGTTGTTCATCATGCCAAAGTGCTGGAGACCTTGGATAAACAGCTCGGTAGTATTTTCAGACTAGAAAGTGAAAACAAAACAAAACTCATTTTTTTCCTGCGGAACTTTTTTCTAAGGTTTCATGACAAACATGCCAGAAGGCCCAGCCCTCTCACAGGGGATGGAAACATTCCCCTGCCAGCCCTCAGTGCTGTAAATGCTGCTCCCAGCCATGGGCAGCTCTCCTGGCCAGAGGTAAAACAGGCTCCTCCACAGCAGTTAGGAAAATAAAATAAAATAAAAAAAAAACAACCCAGCATCCTGTTATCCTGCTCTTTCCACCTAACCTCCCTTGGAAAAACAAATCCCCAAAGGCCCAGCAGCCAGTGGAAACAGCCACCATCTGCTGGCCTGCTGGAAGGGATGTCCCAGCACCCAGCCAGGGAAGGAGAGAGGAGAAAGGACTCCAGCACAAGAGGCTGAGGCATGGGCTACACAAATGCTGGGAATGATTTCTGCAGCTGCAAAAACCCTGTCTGTTCTGGAAAGGATCAAGGATGGTGTGCAAGTAGGGTTTGTTTTTTTGGTTGGTTTTATTTTTAAATCACAACTCACTCTTCCCTTTGAAAACCCACTTCCAGGCTGAGAAGCAAAAGCAAAGAGCTCAGTGACATTAAATTTAATGCTGAAATGTCTCATAAAGGGGCAAGATTGAATCCAGGAGATGTGTTTGTCCCATAAGTGTAGCCTCTACCTTGCAGAAAACACGTGGGTGCTTGTAAAATGTTTGTAAAATGGGAAGACCCCAAACCTTTCCACATCCCCTCTGCTGCTGTTTTGCTCCTCTCACTGCCTGGGCTGGAACAGCAGCTCTCCTAATTAAGGGTTTTACACTGAAACCTCTCCCTGTGCCTGACAGGTAAGAAATACATTGGATTTTGCTGCCTTAATTCTAAATGCTAACAGAAAGATGATATCAATAGAAACAACAGGGATGCAACAGGCTGGCTGTCAGCTCTGCTGTCCTGCCCTGGGCAGGCAGATCTATACATGCAATCTCATTTTGTACTGCTGGGATGCCATTTCATCAGCTTTACTGCATAACCAGAGGGAAAAAAAGGACCAATTATTTCCACTTTTCCTGTTCTCCTCCTCCCAAACCTCCACACAGATACCCCTGCACCCACCTCAGTGCTCCCCACTGCAGAATTAGGAAATACTGTGCCCAGTCACCACTGTGCACACACCCCAAGCCTGGCTTTGAAAGGTGTGTGGCTTATGCAGAGCAGCTGCAATGGATTAAAGCTCCTCTTCTTCCCTTCTCTGCCTCTGTGAGCATTTGTCCCTCCTCCACAAAACCCTCCTGCACCCAGGCGTGCTCTGGTCACACCACAGGGTAAAATCACTGCAAAGGCAGAAATGTCCAGTGCAGCAGCATCTTCCCCAGGCAACACCTGCCCTGCTCCTGGACTGGCTGGATTTGTCCCCTGGCTGGCTGTCCTGGGAGGGACACAAACAAGGACAAAGCTGAGGATGCTCTGGACCCGCAGTGTTCTGCAGTCAGCCCACTCTGGACATCACAGCATGAAAAAGGGGCAGGTGGGACCCAGGTGCTCCACAGCAGCTGGGGGGGCAGGGGCTGGTGGTCCCAGGGGAGCACATTAGGGTGGGAATCAATGCTGGAAGGTCAATGGGCTCAGTTAACATCACAGGGGAGAAGCATGTCCCGTGGATGAAAGGAGGTAAACAGCAGCAGCCTGGCAGCCAGCACTGGGACTGGGAAAGTGGTGATGGCAGTGGGACAGAGAGCAGAGCACGGTGGAACTCACCTCCCCGACAGGAAAATGTCCCCTCCCTTATCTCCTGGTGAATCATGACCCAATTCCCTTATCTCCTGATGACAAGCGTGACATATTACTTGCTGGGGCAACACTGAGTGTTCACCCAAGAGCCCCACAGGCCAGGCAGAGGGATAATCCCCGGGCTCATGGGCCTCAGAAAAGGAGAACAGAACAAACAGGATGGAGAGTAATGAACACAACCCAGCTCAGCCCTGATGGGGTGCCCTGAGCTGCCTCTTGGCTCTTTGATGTCTGCTTCCCTGGGTGCTGCCAGCTGGGGGGGAAGGTGTTTCACAGCTGTGGGCCCTCAAGGTGTTTCTGGGTCTAAACAGCTGAGAAATGGGTCAGGAAAACAAGACAACTTTTTAATGTGTTTTTTTGGGTTTTTTTTAAAATTCAGTGAAAATCAACCAAGGAAGTTTGGGACTTGGATTAAGGCTCCTTGGAAATGAGCATTAAAAGCCTAAAGAACCCAGCAAAAAGCCAAAGGCTGGGGTTCCAGGCCCAAGGTGAAGCCTTGCAGCCCAAACCCTCCCCTGAACACGACGGCAGGCGTCTCCTCCTCACCTGTCCTCCCGGTTGCGGTCCAGGGAGTAGAACTGCTTCCGGAGCCACCTGGGTGGGAGGCACAAACAGGCACAGGCTCAGCCCCAGCTCCTGCACAGCCAGCCCCTGCTCCAGCTCCAGCACTGCCTCAGTGCCACACCACCCACTCCCACACCCCACTGGAGAGCCCGGCTCTGCCCCTTTCAGAGGCAGCCTGCCCTGATTTCATACGGGTGACAAGTTCTGCTTTCTTAAAAATGCCTCTGAAGTGCTACAGGTAACACAGGCTGTGCACACAGAAACATCAGTTTGTGTAAAAATCCTTCTCCCTGATGCACGGGATCAAACCCTGGCAGTGGCAGGATAAAGCCTCTGGGGTGCAGAGGCACAAGTGCTGGGTCAGCACGGCTCAGAGAGGGAATGAGAGGTCACTGTGCTCACTTTTTTCTGTCAAAACAGACAGAAAGGGGGAAAAAAGAAAACAAGTGCAGGAAAAGGATGGGCTTTCCTCACCTTTCAATCTGCAGCGGGGTGGGCGCCCTCAGAGTGTCTGCCACCAGCCAGTTCAGCCCCTTGATCCACATGTTGACCTCATCCTCAGAAGTGGCTGTGGAAAATGCACAGACGTGGGAAGAAGGGACACACAGGCTTGATCACCAACCCAAACCTCTTGGGACTATATCCCCAGCACCTCCTATGCCCTGTTCCTTGCTTCATCCCCTTTCTGGTAACATTTCTCCCCCACACAGATGCTCTGGCTGGCTCCTCTCGCTGCCAAACTCACACTCCTCTCCTGGGGGATGGATATGGCTGTGGGATGGACGTGGCTGTGGGATGGGATGGACATGGTTCTGGGATGGACGTGGCTCTGGGATGGATGTGGTTCTGGGATGGATGTGGCTCTGGGGTGGACGTGGCTGTGGGATGCACGTGGCTCTGGGATGGACGTGGCTGTGGGATGGGATGGACATGGTTCTGGGATGGACGTGGCTCTGGGATGGACATGGCTCTGGGATGGATGTGGTTCTGGGATGCACGTGGCTCTGGGATGGACGTGGCTTTGGGATGCACGTGGCTGTGGGATGGGATGGACTTGGCTCTGGGATGCACGTGGCTCTGGGATGGACGTGGCTCTGGGGTGGACGTGGCTCTGGGGTGGACGTGGCTCTGGGGTGGACGTGGCTGTGGGANTGGGATGCACGTGGCTCTGGGATGCATGTGGCTCTGGGATGGGATGGATGTGACTCTGGGATGCACATTGCTATGGGATGGACGTGGCTCTGGGATGCACGTGGCTGGCTGGGCCCTGCATGTCCCTCTCCCTCCTCCCTCAGTTCCCCAGAGCTGGGAGTTCTTTTTGCCCCCAAGCAGCGAAGCTCTTTGGGCCCCGCGAGGACGAAGCTCCTGCCCAGCCGTGTCTGGCACAGCCCCAGGGCCACGGGAGGGAGCCTGACCTTGCAGGCTGAGGGTCTTCAGGCGGAATTCTGTGCCGTAGAGGACCACGAAGCAGTGGCAGGGCTCCGGGCGGAAGCACGGATCCTCCTGGTAGCGGTCAAAATCCCGCGAGTTCCTCCCCGGCCGGATCTCCTTGATTTCACGGATATCCACTGAGGGAAAGGGGAGCCAAAGGGGATCTCCAGTGAATGGCTTGGGATTGCCAGGGCGTTGGGGAGGGAAGGGCACAAATGAAGTGGATTGAGTCACCTGGAGAGCTGGGTTAGCTCCTGTGGCATGACACAGCCCCCTCTTAGTACTGCCCCGGGAGGTTTCCCCAGCCACCACCCCCTTATTTGCCTCTGTGTTCCCCAGAAATGGCTGGATGTCTCCCCCACAGGGATCCCCAGGAAGGGGCAGCTGTGAGCATGCTGGAGCATTAGCACCAAGCATGCAGAAGGAGATGAAGAGACACTGGTAAGGGAGCATCTCACAGCCTCCCTCCCCAGAGGAAATTCTGGGAAAGGACTCCTACTGCCACAGAACAAAGAGAAAACAGCAGCAGCAAGGCAAAAAAAAACCACAACAAACAAACCAAAAAAACACCACCCAACCCAAACCCAAGAATTTTTGCTTCCTGGAAAAAACAGTTTCTGAAATGCTCATGGGAATCAAATAACAACATTTCTGAGTCACGTTTCCAAAGCAGATGATGCTTCTGAGCAATGCAGGATGGAGATTACTGCAAACCTGGCATGTAATTCATCCCAATTAAACTCCACTTACTGCTCTCACTGTGGTGGATCATCTCTGCCTTTCATTTCTATTTACTGCAGCTCAAAACTCGACAGAAATGTGACCTGCTCATCACCCACAGCAGCCACCAGCAGCACCAAACTGCATCACCAGAGATGATGCTCTCTCTCCAAACCCCACGGCAAGGCAGGCTTTGGGAGGACGTGTAAAGCACAAAGAATGTGGGATCCTCTCCTGGATCCTGCTCCTGTGCAGCACTCTGGGTGCAACTGGAGGCACTGGCAGCCTGCTCATTGCCTGGCACAGGACATACCCAGACTGACCACTCTGTGAATTTTGGGGGTGTTCTGTGCAGAGCCAGGAGTTGGACTTTATGATCCTCGTGGCTCCCTACCAACTCAGGATATTCTACAAATCTAATAACTTCCCAAAGCCCACCAAGTTGTGACCAGAGCATAGGAAGTCCCAGTTCCTTGGGGCTGCAAAGGAAGGACAGACAAGCTTCCTAAAACAAGCAAGAGTGTGACTTTTTGAGGCATCATCTATCCTTTGGAAAGGAGGTGTCTGGCAGTTCAAATGTTAGCATGCCCTGCCACAACCTCACCCACGTGCTCAAGTCCTTAGTGACACAGCAGGTTATTTTAGCCTGTAAAAACCCACACCACAGCTCAGGTCTTTGTACCCAGGACACGCACAGTGGGGCTGAAGGCCAATCCTGTCCCTGGAGAATGCAGGGTTTGACCAACACCGTGGGGGAAAAACCTCTCAGATGGGTTTTCACCCTAATTTACCAGGCAATAACTACCAGAGGAAGGTGCTGGAACATTCCTGGCCTGCCTGTGCACCACGCTGCAAGCAGGCTGCCTGCACTCTGGGATGCTGCAGTGCTGGCTGTGCCCTGTGCTCACCCCTCCCTGCACACAGCAGCAGCAGGTTTAACTCCCCAGCCAGGCAGAGCTGCTGTTACAAAGTGCATTCCTCAAATCCACGCAGCAGGGAGAGTTCTGCAGCAGGTGAGGTGCTCATTATCAAGGACAAAAGCACGCAGGGAATTCCTGGGGCAAAGGGCAGCCTCCCTGAGGATGGGGCAGGAACCTCCAGCCCACGCACGCTTGCAGCTGCTTGCTCCTCTCTCTGGTCCTCCCAAACCTGCCTGAGTGTGCCTGGGAAGGTGCTGGGCTTGGGGTTTGTGCAGCCCTCCTCTCCCATCCCTCCCGGCCCCCTGGCAGCTGGAAGGAAGTGACCCTGAGCAGGAAGCACAGCGAGCACAAATGCCACCATCCCCAAGCAGCAAGGGCTGAAACGAGGCTCCCTCCCCTGCACCAGCCCTCCCCTCTGGCAGCACAGGGCTGGGAGGAAAAAAGGGTTTTGCTCTAGCCCAGGTCTCACAGAGACACTCTGGAGGCTCTGCCATGCTCAGCACCAGTTTCCCCATCATGGGCTCCGTGACGTGACCCACGTGTCCCACCTTGAGCCCTTGCTGGGAAAAGCCTACCAAGGATGTGGGCAGAGACACAGGGCTAAGCTCCTGCTGGGCTCCCAGCTCCACGGGCCACACGCACACCCGGGCAGGGCAACAAGGGCAGGTGACCTGGGGTAAGCCCTCCAAAGACAAGTCCTCTGTCACCAAGGTAATCTCACCAGCATCTCCTGCTGCCCGAGCTGCCCCCTCCCAGGGTGTGCTGTGGGAGGCAGAGTGCACAAACCAGTCCCTATCCCATCTGGGATGTGGCAAGAGAGGAAGAACGTGGTCCCACAGCGATGGCAGAGGGAAGCTCTCTGATGGAAGGGGAACCCTGCTGCACTCTGGCAGAGCTGGATGCCCCAGAGAAGAGGCAGCAGCAAGCAGGGACGGATGAGCTGGGAGGCCTGGAGCAGGCTGGCTCCTCTCCAGCAGGGTGTGCAGACAGGAGAGGCTCCAGGAAGGAGGCAGCAAAGCCCTTCCAGCCCAGAGAGATGCTCTGAGCCCCCCACACGGTTCCACACTCAGCCATCTCGTGGCTGTACAAACAGCTGTGCCCTTCACAGCCTCCCAAACTTCCCCACAGCCCACTTCCAGGAGAAACAGCCTGGCCCTCCCTTTGCCTCCAGTGCTGGGGAAAAAAAAAAAAAAAAAAAAAAAAAAAAAAAAAAAAAAAAAAAGGTCACATTTCTGGGCAAAGAGCCCTTCTTTCAGCAGGAGTGGGTTGCATCAGAAAGAAAAAGCTGACCCCAGATCCACCTCCCTCATCATGTAAGGAAAAAACCCACCAAATTACCCTCTGGTTACATGAAAACCAGATCCACCCTTGAAGTCATTTAAAACTGAAACTTCATCCAAGCCTCATTTACCCGCTGATGGATAGGGTGTTGTAATGTGCAAGGATAAAGACAGCCCTGGAACAGGCTCTGAGGGTTGCAAAATCGCCACCTCCAGAGGATTTTTGGAAAGATGGAAAACTGATTAAATTAAAAAAAAAAAAAATCTGACAAAAAGAACATTTAGCCAGATTACTTTCCAGGGTGGGTTTATCAGGGACAGCCTCCAAACAAACACCCACCCCCTCCACAGGTCTATGTCTCCCTGGGGAGAAATGGTGCAGTGAGAGGCACAGGGTCACTGCCAGCCCAGCCTGACCTCAGCGGGCTGACACGGACTGATCCTGCCCAGGGGCAGCCCAAAAGCCTCCAGCCTGCTCACTCTGGCAAAGAAAAAAAGAGGCTAAAAAAAAAAAAAGAGAGAGCCTTCCTGCTATTTAGCATCGTCCATCCCACCGCGGTCATCCCCAGGCTTCCCATCACTGAAAGGGGCACCGCAGGGTCAGGGCGGCCCCCAGGGAGAAAGAGGAAAAAGACACGTGTGAGCAAAACAAGCAAAATTTACTGTGCAACACCGCGGGGAGCAGAGCAGTGCCACCTCCCCTATAACATCCCAGGGAAATCCCCTGAAGGGGATGCTCGGGGCAGCAGCGGCTGCCAGGAGCTGCAGGAAGGATCCTGGCTCACCTGCTGCTGCTGGCACCCCCACCCCGAGCACAGCCCTGCCCTGCCCAGCTGCAACCCAACACCGCCTGCAAGGAAAAAAAAAAAAAAAACAAAAAAANCCCCGCAAGAAAAAAAAAAAAAAACAACAAAAAAAACCCAACAAAAACCCCACCGCGACTCCCCGGCCGCCCTAAGTGCTCCGCTGGCCGGGGGCCAGAGCCCTCAGCACCTCCAGTCTGGAGCCCAGCGCTGTTCACGGAGCCCCCCCGGCCCCTGTCGGGGCTCAGGCAGACATCCCCCCCGGGCCGGTGTGCGGATGTGCCGGGGGGCACAGCAGAGGCTGTGGCAGGCAGAGGTGGGGCAGGAAGCCCTGGTGCCCACAGTGCAGCCACTGTGTCCCTGTGTGCCCTGCAGGGGCTGCCTGGGCCGTGCTGCTGGCACTGCTGCCGCCTCCCAGGTGGTGCTGAAGCTCTGTGCCAGACCCTCTCCCAATCACTGAGTGACAGGGATTGCTAAATCGGGATCAGCCAGGGTCTGAGTCTGGATCCAGGCTCGCCCCTGGCTAACCAGGAGCTCCCTGCTGTCCCATCCCCAGCCCACCAAGGGCGGCCCTGCCCTCCCCATCCCCACGCAGCCAGCCCGGCCGATTGAGCAGCGCATCTCGGGTCAGGGTTGGTGTTCAGAGCGACAACAGCTCAGCCTCTCCGGGCCTCAAGCTCCCCTTTGCAGACAAGCCCGCAGCAGCCGCAGGCACGGGGAATCGAACAGCGCTGCTCCCAGCGCACCGCGCCCCCCGGCGCTGCTCGGCATCGCCTATCGGGTTTCCAGAGGAAGAGCCAGGGCCATTAACAGATGGCTTATCCAGACAGGACAACAAGAAACCATCTGAGGCCTCTCATCTGACCTTAACTGGTTTTTCAGAGGACAGGGAGCACGGCTGAGGCACCCAAGGGGGCCAACAATCACCAAACCAGCAGCGCCCCGTGCCCCAGAGCATCCCTCGCCCCCTATGAACGAAAAAGGAGACTCTGCCCTTTCAGCTAAGCACTCAAATCCCTGTAAAATGTTCTCCCTTGTGGTCCCAGGGAGGAGCCATCCTGGTGCCTGGAGGACCAGGGGGTCCCACTGCTCTTGTTGCTACAAGGTGCAGCTGGTGCTGCTGCCTCAGGAGGAGATGCAGGTAAAGCTGTTTTCCCCTCCAGACTCAGCTCAGCTGTGTCCCATGTTGCTCTAACAAGGTGCTTCATCTCACCTGTCAGCAAACTGGACTTTCTGCTCCAAGCCACTGGATTTTGCCATGAAGCAACTGCCTCAGTATCACCACCCCAGAGCCAGCAGCATCCGTGCAGAAAGCACCTCGGGAGAGATGCTGGGGTGGGGGGAAAAATAGCTCAGTGGGCTGGAGATGGGACAGCAGGGAGCTCCTGGTTAGCCAGGGGTGAGCCTGGATCCCGACTCAGCAATCCCTGTCACTCAGTGAGGAGGGAGAGGGTCTGGCCGAGAGCTTCAGCACCACCTGGGAGGTGGCAGCAGGGCAGCAGTGCCAGCAGCACGGCACAGGCAGCCCATGCAGGGCACACAGGGACACAGTGGCTGCACTGTGGGCACCAGGGCTTCCTGCCCCACCTCTGCCTTCCACAACCTCTGCTGTGCCCCCCGGTCACATGTGCTGTGGCTTCTAAGCTCCTGTTCCCCCCCTCCAAAATCCTTATCACCTGCAGAGGAAGCTGCAGATGTGCAGGGAGATTACAAGATGCTGCGCTGCCACATTGCTCTGGGGGCTGGGGGAGAGGATGTGAGGAAGAGACCTTCCCTCCTCCACCCCACACATCTCCCACGTTAGGGGCTGGAGCAGGGAGGCAGAGGTCCTGCCCAGGCATTGCTTCTACAGGGCAGGGCGGCCTCTTCCCAGGCTGCCCTGCCAGCATCAGCCCCATGCAGGTGGCCTTCAAGAGCTCTTGAACATCCTCTTGATGTGAGAACCAGAGGCAGCTGTGAGCTGGCAGCTGCCTGACCTGTAATCATCAGCACATCTCTCCTGCTCACCCTCAGCTGCAAGGAAGTATGATACAAAACCAAAGCTGCTCCTCCGAGTGAGCCAAGCAGGATGCTGCTACCTCACAGCCTCTGCCCACAGCCAGTGGTGGGGAGCTGAAGAAGACAGGCAGCAGATGGCAAATGCCAGGCAAGGGCTCCAGCAGTCCTCCTCCAGGAATGTGCTGGGGCTCCCTCTTGTCCTCCATGGAAATTTTGTCTTTGTGGAGCTGTGGGGTTTTGTACCAAATCCCAAGCTGGGCACCCAGGGCTGCTGGATGTACCCCCTCCCACATGCCAGGCTGGCACCTCTGAGAGCCCTGGGCTTGTTTCACTGTCACCATACAGGACACAGGAGCACATTTCCACCCCAAAGAGAGGCAGAGCTGCTCCAGCTGAGGGAAAGCCCCAGTTTTTGCTGGCACAGATGCTGCTCTGAAGATGTTGGTGTCCCTGTCCCAGATGAAATCAGGCTGGTGGCAGCCAGCAGAGAGACCCTGCAGCCATCTCCCTGTCTGAGAGGCACAAAGTTCCACTGACTCATCTGGAAAGGGGAAGCTCAGCACTGCTGCTCTGGACAGCCTGTCCAGGGAAGGCTCCACAATCCACCTCCCCCCCAAGGTGACCTTTCCTCTGCAGGGCATTGCAGGTTCCATCCCCCCCAGCCCTGCCTGGGTGAGAAATGCAATGACCTTAAAGGAGCAGAATAAACCAGAGGGAGGATGGGCTGAAGATCTGTGAGCACAGCTCCTGCCTCTGCCACTCCTCCTCCCTCCTGGGAAGATCTCCTTACAGCTGTAAGGACATCCACAGGTGGGCAGGGACAGACTGATCAGGCACCAACACAATGCTGTGTCTCAGCATGGAAGAGGGTGAGAGGCTGAAGGAAGCTGCTCTCTGGGCAGGTGTCCTTCATGGAAGGGCTGAACAGGGAGCCCTTCTGTGCAACAGCTCTGCACCCCTCTCCTGGGCCTTACAGGGTCACTGATGTCCCCAGGCCCTGAGCCAGCCATGGTGCTCACTGTCAGTGAGGGGAAGGGACCAAGCAGAGTGGCAGAAACCAAGCAGGACACAAGTGCAGCCGTGGCAGTGCAGCAGCCTGACAGCCTGCAGCCTGGCAGGGCCAGTGAGGAAGCCCTGGCAGAGGTGGATCTGGGGACCTGTGTGTCCCACAGCAGCGAGCTCTCCCTGGAGCATTTTGGGGATTTTTGCACCCAGCAAAGGTGCCCTCCCAACTTTCATGCCCAGGGGTCATGCCCTGTCACAAAGCAGTTGGTGACAAGAGTGGCCACACATTGCCCACAGGACAGGGCACGAAGGCAAGGAGTGAAACCCAAAGGGCAGAAAAGATTTGTCAGAGTGGCAGCAAATGTCAGGGATGTTCAAATGCCGTGACTCAGCTTTCACCCACCCCACCAGATGATGCAGCCAAGTTTCCATGACAGCCATTTCCAACAGAGGTGCCTGCTGGCCAGCAGCCTCCGTGGGCAGCAGGGAAGTGGCCTGTCCCTGTCCCTACCCGGGCTTGACCTCTGCAGTGTGAGGGCCACACTGGCAAGAGAAGGATGGGATACAGATCCCACCTGCTGCTGAGCTGTTTGGGGCCACCACAACAGCCTGACCTCTTCCTATCCCACACTGAACCCAAAAACTGTTCCGAGACTGGCAGGGTGGAGTATTTGCCAGAGCACAGATGTGACTTCCAGATGTGTGACTTCCAGATGTGTGCCCTGCCCTCGCTGTCCCTCCGTGCCACTGGAGGCCCACGGGCTGGACCATCTTAACCAATAAATGCAGGAGGCACCTCTTCCTTGCCTTCTCCACCTGAGGGCTTCTGCCCACCCCAACACAAACCAGACACAGTTACCAGAGCAGCTGCTGGTGAAATCAAACCTGTCCCAGTGCAGTCAGAAATGGAAACAGTGACTCTCCTCTTCCTTGCCATCAGATTTGCTTTATGTGCTCCAACCTCGATGGGACCCCCTGGGCTGCTTTCACCTCCTAATGCCAAGGCAGGATTTTTTGGAATAGTCAGCCAGTGGCACTTCCTTACAGCACCATCCAACTGAAGATGTCCAGGCACTGAGCAGACACTGTGCAAGCCACACACTGCCCTGGCAGGTGACAGGCCTTTCAGTTTATGGGGAGAAGCAGAAGCTCATGGTGATGAGGTGAAAACACTTGGGATTGTTGTTTTGTTGTTTTGTTTTTTTAAATTACCTCAGCTGGGATTTATTTGGCCCCCAGAACTGGAGACACCTTCCTGTTTGTACTCCAACCTGCTCCATGGTTCACATCAAACGTGATTTATCAATGCTCCAGAAATTTCATTCCCTCACCTCTCTAGACCTCTTCACAACATATCCCAGAGCCTGAGCTGCAGGAGATTACAGGGACAATATTCCACTGGCAGTAAGACCTTGAGAGCAGGCTGACACAAGGCACCACAGGACATGTGAGACATGGGAGAGGGGAAAAAAAAACCTCAAAAACCCAACAAAAATCAATTTCTGCTGCTTTGCTGGTACAGAGAGACAAGCAGAACCAACCCCCCACTAGCACTGTCTGGGGTCTGCTCTGGAACCAAGGACACAGCTTTTTGGTCTCCTGAAGCTGAGGGGGGCTGTGGGCTGGCAGGGATTAACAGGACAAGGAGTTCAAGCTCAGGAGAGGAGGAGGGTGCCCAGAGTGCCCTGGAATCCATGAGGAGCCAGAGGTGG
Source organism: Rhadina sibilatrix (assembly GCA_013400275.1). NCBI lineage: Eukaryota > Metazoa > Chordata > Aves > Passeriformes > Phylloscopidae > Rhadina > Rhadina sibilatrix. The sequence goes on along the minus strand of VWYO01014404.1, from coordinate 100,161 downwards.
GTGAGTGATGTCTAAGGGACCAGTGTGCAAGCACAGGAGCTTGGAGATGAGGCAGCAGGCTCTGTGTTCTCTGATGAGCTCAGGGCACAAGAGCCTCACACCCAGAAGGACCTTGAGAGGCAGTGTCCAAAGGCTCAGCAAACAAACCCAGGCAGTCCCTGCCCCACCTCCCGCCAGCTGGGAAGCAGATCCATGGGGAGCAGATCTGCAGGGCAGGGAGCCAAGGGGGTGAAAGTCCTCCTGGACATTCCCTGCTCCCAGCACGGCCAAGCCCCCACCTGCAGCCAGCCCCATTGTTTGAGCTGGGCTGGGGATCACAGCACCAGAGGTGAGGAGGAGGAGGGATGAAGGATGCACAGGCAGGGGGGGATGGCCTTTAATCACCACACCATCAGCAGCCTGGGAGCAAGTAAACAGGAAAAAGACTTTGAAGCAGCTGCTGTGCCCAGGTCCCTGCGGGGCACAGCCTGCAGTGGCAGCCCTGCTAGCCCTGCTCTCCTCCACGGGGCAATCCCCAGCTCTGGCTGGCCTGGCCCTGCCCAGGGGTGATGCCCAAAGGGAGCAGGATGGGGCTCTGCACGGGGCAGTCCCAGCAGGAGAGGAGCTCTGGACGCCCCAGAGGGAATCAGAGGAGCTCCAGCAAAGATGGGAGAGCAGGAGAGCTGGAGCAGCTCCCACAGTCAGGAGGCAGCAGAGCACCCTCGGTGTGCACCCAGAGCACAGTGGCCCTGCTGCAGCCAGCCCTCCCTCCCTCCCTCCAGGGATGCTCTGGGGCACCCTACTGACAGCACGAGAAGGGGCTGACCAACACCTCAGAGCCACAAACGTTTACAGACAGAAGGGAGGACCTGCAGAGGAAAGCAAGGGAAAAGTCCATCCCAGATTCTGGAAGGCTTCCCACAGCTCCCCAGCCAGACAAGTTCAGGACTCAGGGCAGGCTAAAGAGCCACCAGACCACAGGGACAGCAGAGATGGAGCTAAAAAGCAGTTTGGAAATCACAGAGACTTTCAGGGTAGGCACTGGCAGCATCCTAAAGCTCTGCTGACTTGTGCAGATTTAGAGTGGCCAGTGAGACATCAGCCCACAGCTGTTTGGGTGCTCAGGGTGCTCCACAACCCTGAATCCTCCTGCCACCCAGTGTATCAAGGTGTTCAACAGATGACAAGGACAGATCAAAGGGCAGCAAGCTGCTCAGAGACAAGGACACCTGGGACAGGAGGGATGAACCTGGCAAATCAGAAGCAGACAGCCCTGGCCTAAGTTCCAAGTACTGGGGGATCTTCAGGAAGGCTGAAAATTCTCAGAAATGAGGAAGTTTCTCATTGGAAACAATGTCAAAAAGCTTTTTCCACGTAAAACAGCACTTGGTGCAAAATAAGAATACTCAAGACTTAAAAGATTAAAACCATTTCGAGGGACAGCTTTTTCCAGCACCACAGAGTCCCTTTAGGAACAGCTGCTGTCACCATGTCCCTTCCTAAGGGCTCTCCCTGGTCTGGAAGATCCCTCCCACCACTGGAAAAGCCCTGAGGTCAGCCAGCCAGCCCCGTGCAGGCAGGACAGGCACTGCCAGGGGATGTGCTGGATGTTCAGCTGATCTCACACGGGCACCAGCAGCAGCAAGCACCACGGCCAAGGGAGCTGAGGAGCCTCACAGGTCTCTGTGAGCACCCCCAGATGTCAGGCACACACAGCTCTCTCCACACAGCTGCTGTACATCTGCTGAACACCCAGAGCTGCTGTCTCCTTTCATCCTTCTCTAGACAGGTATCCCTCTAGTTGCTCTATTCCAGCATCATCTTCTACCATCCCCTTGCCAAGCCAGTTTGGCCAAGGGGAGGAAGGGAGGATGTGGCAGGGAAATTTCTCAAAAGCACTGTAAGGGCTTTAAAATTTTCTGATTTCTATTGCCCTTAGACCCCAGAGAACACTAGAAAAGCAAAAATTCTTCTCCACTGACTTCACCCATTTCCTTCTACTGTGTGCTAAGGGGCAGCCAATGTTTTTTAAGCTCAGAGCTGCTGGTGTTTTCTGTGCTCAAAGGCTCACACCTCCTCACCACACACTGCAGGTTCTTCCTGGGCTCCCCACAAGCTCCTCCACTGTGAGCCTTACACTGGGTCTCACAAAACCTGCAGCAGCTGAGGAGCAGGGACACAGCATGGGGGACTGGCTGCAGCCCTGCCAGCCCACACAGCCCCCTGAGCCACTGTCACACACCTCTGAGCCCAAAGCCACCAGCCCAGCCCTTGGCTGACCCAGCACTGAGCACAGACTGTCACTGTGGGCCTCTTCACCCACCAGACCACAGCCCACCACCAGTGCAGAGCTGGGGGATCCCTGCAGGATCACAGGCTGACCCCAAAGAGATCTCACAGCTCCTGCCAGCCACTCCCACGGCCTGGATGAGATGCTCAGCACAACCTGTCTGTCAGGCCAACCCCAGCAGGATCCCCCTTTGGCAGAGACAGAGGAGCTGGACACACAGCCACACTGTTCCACTGCCAGCAGCTTCTGAAGTTGCCATCCACAGGCTGAGCTGCTGCAGCTCATCAACAACCCTGCAAAAGCATAAGTTTGTAGCCAAAACTGCAAGGCAGTCACAAGTGGGGGTCTGCTCTGAGAGCTCCTGTGCTCCTGAGTTTTACACCCTGGCCAGGCTGCCCACCACAGCACGCTCTGACATGGGTCAGCTTTGCAAGGACACAACAGCCCCAGTGCTCCCTGGAGGGGAAGGCCCCAGCCAAAGAGCAGTGCCCAGCTTCCCAGAACACAGAATTTACACCAAGACTGCACTCAGTGGCCAAGCCTGCTCTGCCACGGGCAGCACTTGGGCACTGGGACCTCAGGAGGGCTCAGGGGACTTTAGCACTGCCTCCCTCCAAGGCTGCAGAGCCTCTCCTCCTGTGTCTGCAATCTGGGAGATATGCAGGAGGTCACACTCCTGCTCACATGGGGACAGGCCAGGGGCACCACTGACAGCCAGCCTGTCCTGGGATGTTCACAGTGCAGCCACTGGGATCAGATAAGAGAGCTGAGCAAAGGCTCTGAGATAAGGATGGCCAGGCAGGCCAGGCAGCTCAAACAGCAGCTGAGACATCACAGGCTGGGTTGGGCAGCTGCTGGCTCAGCTTGGAGATGGGGCACACTCAGGTCCTGCACAGAACCCCAGCACAGGAGAGCCCCTGGTGACGGGAGGTGAGGGAGCTGAGCACAGCAGCTCTGGTGCTCCCAGATGTTCAGAGCCAGCCCACTCAGGTGCTCCTGCCACCACACATGGTGTCCAGCCAGCAGGCAAGGAGAAAGCCAAGCCCTGAAAAACTCAGCCCCTTGATGGTGGTGAGGAATAACCAGCCCAACCCTTTGCAGAACCTCTCCAGCACATTCTAATTAGCGGGCTTGAACCCCGTTAGCTGATTCCTTCCACGTGGCTGACTGGCAGAGGAAGGAAGCAGATGGAGGGATGACGTGGGTGCAGGTACTAGAGGAAATCACTGGCCTCCCAAGCCAGCCAACTTCCAGCTGCTCTCCAGGCTGCAGAGAAGCTTCTGAGATGCCAAGGGAGGAGGTGACGTGCCCTACTGCATAGGGAGGGGGTTTCCATCCTGCTCTTCCTGCAAGATGCTTTCACCAAGAGTAAAAATGGGATGACAAAGAGATGTGAAGTGAGGGGAGAGGCTGTTCCAGTTTGGAGGTGCAGGCAGAGCAGAGCTCACTTGCTCTGTGTCTAGCATAAGCAGGAAGGGGGACACAAAAAACTCGCCCTCAAGAAACTCCCACAGCTGAGCAACAGCAGGAGAAGCTTCAACCACCCTGGCAGTCACAAGCCAGGCTCTCCCCTTCCCACCCCAGCCCTTCAGCAGCCCCCTGCTCCAGGCACCTCAGGGGGAGCTCCCTCCTCCCTGCATCCTGCATCCCTCCCAGCAGGAGGGGACCCTCCAGAGCAAGAGCTGTCCTGCACCCCAAGGGGAGCTCCCCCTGAACTGATTTTATCCTTGAAGGCCATTTCTGCCTCGCTCGCTTCTCAAGAGCTCCAGGCTCCTCAGCTTAAGCAAATGGCTTCCCCCCAAAAAAACAGAATTAAAAAAGCTGTGCCCCAGTGGGCTAATGAAAGAGTTTGGTGCTGGAAATGGCTGAGGCGAGTAGGAGCCACACTTCAGAGCCACTTTGCATTAATATTTTACAGCTCATTTCTTTTCTTTTGCACAGGCAATGGCTTTTCTCCACCTCCAAGGGACTGAGCTCATTTCACTGAAAGCAAGAATGCAACCAGGGTTTTTTTGAGGGAGTTTTTTTCTTTTTTTTCTTCTCCTCTCTCTCTCCCCTATAAAACAAACATCTGCTCCAAATTTTCAGCTCACTCTCTGAGCAAACTCTCTGAATTTTCTGACGTGTTTCAAGGCAAACAGTTCAATCTGAAGCTGGCCTATAATCCCCCAGCACGAAAAAGCAAGAATGCAAGAGCCTTTTTTATTAAAAATAAAGAATTGGTTAACGCAGGAAGTTTAAAAGAAAATAAATGCATAAAAGACAACTGACTTGAGGGATTAGGTCTACTTTGCTCTGGGTGCTTAACAAAAGGAATAGAAAATTATTAGCACTCTTGCTATTGTAGCAGCCAGGCCCTCTGCAGAGTTGATTAGCAAGAAAGCAAAGCATTGCTAATTAAACCTGGCTGGAACCCTATGGATAAAAACAAGCATTAATTGAAAAAAAAAA